>PVJX010006080.1:32166-80490 GCA_004027295.1 Dolichotis patagonum | reverse complement strand
GTCTGATGGCCTGTAGTATTTCTACCCAACTTAGCTGTCTGTAATATACTTGTATGGCTCAGAACTCAACAGAAGGAAATAAAGGAATAATTCTTTTCCACAATGGTAATATTTCAGAGACAGTAGGGTTGGGTAGTAGAAGAGACAAAGTGGACCTGAGTTTACCATTAATAGATAGCTGGGTTTTGTTTTTTTTTTTAATTGTTGCTATTTGCTATTTTATTTTGAAGGTCTCTTTTTCAGTCACGCAGGAGTCAGTCGAAGTGTTGCTATAGTGACTGCTTTTATGATGAAGACTGACCAAATAACTTTTGAAAAAGCGTATGAGATCCTTCAGACTCTCAAGCCAGAGGCTAAGTGAGTACTTTGATACAGTAATCATTTTGCTTGGGTCATGTGATTTTTATTTAAAGAAAACTGAATTTTATGTTTTGTTATTACAGGATGAATGAGGGATTTGAGTGGCAACTGAAATTATATGAGGCAATGGGATATGAAGTAGACACATCTAGTGCAATTTATAAGCAATACCGTTTACAGAAGGTTACAGAGAAGTATCCAGGTTAGAATTATAATTGTTAGTACGTACTGGACTTTTTCTAGATGTCACTTATTGACACTAAATGCATTATTTCACTTTTCCCATAACTGCCTGAGACAGGTACAGTGGTCTTTCTGTCCCTGTCTCTTTCTCTCTCTGTTTCTTTTTGTGTGTCACTGTGAATTCAACTCAGCTCTACCATTGAGCTGCACCCCAGTCTTCTTTATTTTGAGATAGTATCTCCATAAGTTACCCAAGCTGGCCTTAAATGTAAGATTCTCTTACCTCAGTTTCCCATACATTGTGATTTCCATTTGAAACTGTGGTTTAGTCAAAAATAATTCACTCAAGGTCTCCTGGATTATAGATGGCTTTGAATTTAGGCAGCCTGGCCAGAACCCAAGACTTACTCATTCTGCTCTCTTACCTCATCCTGATTTGTTATCATGGAGATTTCACTTTCAGTTTTTTAAATTTCTGACTTTAGCATTTGTTTCTTCAATTTGACATTATTTGAATTTTATCTGAAAATGCAGAAAGGTGATTTTGAAAAATAGTTACATATTAATTATATCATATAGAATTGCAGAATTTACCTCAAGAACTCTTTGCTGTTGACCCAACCACCATTTCACAAGGAATGAAAGATGAAGTTCTCTACAAATGCAGAAAGTGCAGGTAAAATGTTTTGTGTCTTCTGGAGATTTCTGTCTTGTCTCAGTAACTGAAAAATACTTGAAATTTTATTTTCTTATATCTCTGTAGGAAGAATTTGTTTAATTGGATAATATAGAAATTTCTAATTTAAATCTGCTTTTAAGAAGAATATAATTGTTTAAAAGTAAAAGTAACTGAATGTGGTGGTATACACCTGTAATCACTGCACTATGGAAGTCTGAGTCAAGAAGATCCCAAATTTGAGTGCTGCCTAGGTAACTAAGAATTTAGACTCTGTCTCACAATTTAAAAAGGGCAGGGATATAGCTCAGTGCCCTGGGTTCATCTCTAGTAAGACACCCCCCCCCCAAAAGAAGACGTAATCAGGGTGTAACTTAAGTAGCATAGTTGACATTGTATTTTTTTTTAATTTTATTTTAAAAGGGGCTAAAATTAAACACAACAAAACAGAACAGAGTGGGACATAAGAAAGCATAAATTTCAAAGCTAGACAACCAGAAATCTTCACTATCTGCATATGGGGGGCTGATACTAAATAACATAGCCAGTCTTTTCACAAGATGTATAGTTAACTGTCTCCCACTTGCTAAGCAGGGGGGAGGAAGAGGGGGGACACAGGGCAAGGAACAGGACGACATGAGATGTCTGATTCTCAGCCCACAGAGAGAGGAGGAGTTCCTTGTTCTCCCGGCACCCCGAGTCAACCGCACGGTGCAGGTCCCAACACACCGAGGTCTCTCTCCTTCTGGCCGCCAAAAGTTCGCTTGGGGTGCCGGGAGAACAAGGAACTCTTCCCATCTCTGGGGGGCAACTGTGATCCTGCCTGTGTGTGGGCTGAGAATCAGACATCTCATGTCGTCCTGTCCCCCATCCCGTGTCCTCCCTCCCCCTACCCCCGCCTAGCAAGTGGGAGCCAGTGAACTACACATCTTGTGAAAAGATTGACTATGTTATTTAGTATGAGCTCTCCATATGCAAAGATAAGGACAACCATTTAGAAGAAAACAAGAGACAATATGACAGATAGTGAAGATCTCTGGTTGTCTTGCTTTGAAATTTATGCTTTCTTATGTCCCATTCTGTTCTGTTTTGTTGTGTTTAATTTTGCTCCCTTTTAAAATAAAATTTAAAAAATTAAAAAAAAAAGAAATGTACATTCTGTTTGTTTTTTCCATCCTTTTGAAAGTCATTAATATTTTTGTTTGTTTGTGAGTTACAGGCGATCCTTATTTCGAAGTTCTAGCATATTGGCTCATCATGAAGGAAGTGGGCCTGTAGCCTTTGCTCACAAGAGAACTGCACCGTCTCTCATGCTCACCCAGGGGAGTCAGGCTCCGTGCACCTCCTACTTCATCGAGCCTGTGCAGTGGATGGCAGCCACGTTGTTGGGAGTGATGGATGGACAGGTGAGAACACGTTTTCTGTAGCTTCATTGTGTCATCTATATTTTGTTCTTTTTGTATTTTAAATCATATTTTAACTAGTGTTTCACTCCATCTTAACTCCTTTCTTCCTGAAGATTATTCTTTGCTAGTGTAGGTAAGGCTATCAAAAATAAACCTGTTTTTCTTTGTTTGGTGCTGGGGATTAACCCCAGAGTTAAGCCCCCACTCTACTACTGAACTATACTTTTAACCTGAAAATAAAGTATTTTTTAAAAACTCAGTAGATCCCCAAATAATGAACTACATTTGGTTAAGAACCACTGCTCTAAATTAATAGATTCCTTTTGCTGTTATATTTTTTTCAAATGTAAGTCTATATTACAGAAGGCTGAGGCAGGAGGATTGCAAGTTTGGGCAACTTAGTGACTTAATCAGATCCTGTCTCAAAATAGAAAAGGTCTGGGATGTAGTTCAGTGCAAAGGACCTAGATTCAGTCCCCAGCACCAGAAACAAATACACAAACCCAACATTATGTATTTTTAAATTAATTAGCATATGTTGAAAAATTTGAATTTTGCAACAAGGTAAATCAAGGATTTTAAAGTTAGGCTTAAAATCTGTCTGTTGGATTCATCTCTCTCTTTTTCCTGGTCTGTCAATTTACTTTGTTTGCTATAAATTCTTTTTCATTTCTTGTTAAAGAATACAATTAAGATGAACATCCTGAAAAAAAAAAAAAAAGATAAGCATCCTGTGGCAGCCACGTTTCTCCTTTAGGCATGATCTGAAAGAATCCCATAATATATATAAATATAATATGTATTTTGTGGCTGGGGCTTGAACCCAGGGCATGGCACACTTGCCATGCACTTTACCACTGAACTACACCTCTGGCATCATAGAATAATAATCATAATGAATTTAAAGGTTCTTGAATGGTTTGTATAAAAATTCATGCAATAGATATGTTGTGAAGCCTTTTCACTATATTGTCTTGTTTGAAGGATACAGTAGATTTATAAAGTAGGGAGACCAGAAATATTTGCAATTTATGTATGAAGAAATGTGTACCTTACATTAGTTAGCCTGGAAAATGGGCCTTATAGTCAAACCCATGTGTTCAAATAAAGCTGTGTTTTGAAAGACAAGGTATAAATCCAGGCATGGTTGTGCACACTTGTAATCCTTGCACTTGGGAGGCTGAGGCAGGGATTGCTGTGAGTTGAGTTCCGAAACAGCCTGGGCCACATAGTGAGTTCGAGGCCAGTCTGAACCAGATAGTGATACCTTGTCTCAAAAAAGCAAAAACAAAAAGCCACCACCACCACCACCAAAAAGTGAAGTTGTAAAAAAACAAAGATACCATATAATTCACTCATTGGGTGTGTATGATGCAGTAGTTTTCAGTATATTTATAGTTTTTGTAACTTTTCTCATTACCTTCAAGATAATGAACCCAGGTGCTATCGTGCCTCTTTTTTCTTTATGATATTGAGATTGAATCCACAGCCTTTAAACTGAGCTACATCTCCAGCCCTTTTGATTTGTCTTGAGGCAGGGTCTTACTAAGTTGCCTAGTTTTGAATTTGAAATTCCACCAAACCAGCCTTCCCGAGTACTGGGATTACAGCCATGTGCCACTATATGTCTACTTCCCATCCTTTGATGATAGTATTTGAAGCAGTTAGAGTTTGTGATTTTGATGAAATCCAATTTATTTTTCTCTCTTTTGGGCTTCTGCTATGCTGCCTTTTTAATTTGGAAACACATATACAGGAAAGATATTTTTGTGAAAGATTTCAAATCACATTTGTATATGCTTTGTAATCATAGATTTTTCCTATAGAATCTCTATAATGTAAAATTTAGAAGTAGAATTCCTGGCTTGAAGACCATGCCAATTTTAAATACTAGTGATATTTCAGGTTGACATTCAAGATGCTCATATAAAAGTGCTTTTCACTAAGTGAATGCATGCATACATGCATATTATAAAACTGGTAGAAGTTTTGTCTGTAGGATGAAAAATGCTAGCCCTAAAATGTTTACACTGAATTTTCATGATTACTCCTGAAGAGCAGTATCTTTACTAGCCATGTATACTTTCTTTTTCCGTAAACTGATTTCATATTCTTGGCCCATTTTTCTGTTTTGTCTTTTTCTTATGGATAGGTAGGAGCTTTTTACATATTCTAGATGTTTCATCTGATATATTACAAATATTTTCTGTAGTCTGTTGTTTATCTCAAATTTGTGGAATATTTTGTCAGTCTAAATTTTAAGATATTTAGTAATCAAGTTTGTTTTTTCATTTATAGTTTCTGAGTTTTATGCCCACACTTTCTGTAGCTCAAGATTAAAGTTAAAAATCCCTATTTTGTACTACATACAAATTAAAGCCCTAAAAGAATAATGCTGTGACTACATTAGGCAAAATATAGTGGACTTGTTAAACATTTTTAGATTTACCTGTTTTACTGGAACATGTTTTGTTTTTAAAGAGTCAAGAATCTCACTTACATGTTGTCAGTATCAGGTAGTAATAGTATATAAAATCCCAGTATGCTTTTCTGTCCTCCAGCCATGGTGTTTTTATTTGAAATCTTAAATTGCAACCTGATTAAAAGCTCTGTACATATGTCACATTCATAGAAGTTTCCTTGAGCCATAGCCTCAGCTTTTTTTCTTTCAACTTGGAATTCATCTGTTTCTTGAGTGTAACATGCCTCTTATATAATAATTGTAGTCCCTCATTGATTCTGTAAATGTCCAGTGCGTTTCTTATCACATTTTTTGGTACTGGAAATCGAACTCAGGACCTTGCGCTTGCTTACAGGTGCCGTGCCACTAAGCTATATCCCTGGTCCTCTTGTCACTTTTTAAAGTTCTTTGAAGATATGAGCCATGTCCCAAGTCTTCCATTTCTAAATCCCGTATTGTTAAAGATAGTTATTTGCTTTGTATTAAAATGAATGAAAGAAGTAATACATTTGCTTTATTTCAGCTTCTTTGCCCAAAATGCAGTGCCAAGTTGGGTTCCTTCAATTGGTATGGTGAACAGTGCTCCTGTGGTAGATGGATAACACCGGCTTTTCAAATACATAAGAATAGAGTTGATGAAATGAAAATGTTACCAGCTTTGGGATCACAGATAAGAAAATGATGAACCTGTGATACTGGGTAACTTGGAAAGAAACCCATTGGTGATTCATATTACCCTTGCTTATCATCATTCATGGCCAGACACCTACTTTTTAGGCCAACATTTCATTTGGAATGTGAAAAGATAAAAATCACTTGATGTAATGTGGAAATTATTCTTTATTATATATGTTACATAATATAAGTGGAATACATGGCAAAGCTTTTTAATCATGTAAATTTTGTTTGACTTGATATTAAAATCTTTTATAAGCCAGATGCTTTGTTTCATATATTTGAAAGTTTTGGGTTTTGGTATGTTAGTTATGTTACTTAAGGTCTGGATGGACAAATTTATATACAAAAATTTGAAACTGTTATATTTAAGTAGTTATTCTTTAATTTTCAGAAATGTAATGGGAATTCACTTGGACATACTGTTTCTTTTTTCTGTTTTTTAAGGGACATGATTAAACCTTGTGTCTGAATTTTTCTTGGAAACATGAAGGACAGGCCATTGGTAAAACACAAGATTAAAATATGTTTTATTAGTTATTGTTCAGCAATACAGTTATCTACATTTTTAGAAAAATGTGTTTGAAAGATCTTTTTTTGTGTATGTGGGAAAACTAGGGATTGAACCCAGGGCTTTTGCTCTGAGTTATATCTCAGCCCTTTTTATTTTTATTTTATTTTTTATTTTTTGGTACCAGGGATCGAACTCATGACCTCAGCCCTTTTTATTTTTGAGACAGTTTTACTAAATCACTAAATTGCCCAGATTGGGTTTGAATTTGTGACCCGTCTGCTTTAGCTTCCCAAAGTGCTGTGATTACAGTACTATACTCAGTGAGATACCTCTTGTAGTAGTCTGTGTGAAGAAATGTATTACTGTTAGTATGTCTTGAGTGATGAAGAAAACAAACATAGAGTTGCTGTGTATCAGTTACTTTTTTAGCTCAATATATCTGAGTATTGGCTGGGGATTTAGCTCAATGGTATACGCGCCTGCCTGGCGAGTATGAGGTCATGAATTTGATCCCCAGTACAAAAAAAAAAAAAATATATATATATATATATATATATATGTATTAAAAAATATGTTTAGATGTTTAGATTAGCTTTTGTGTGTGTGTGTGTTTCAGACAGGGTATCGCTATGCAGTTCAGGCTGGTCTTTAACTCACAAAGATCCTTCTGCCTCAGCCTTCCAAATGCTGAGATTATAGGTGTGCACCACCGAGCCCAGTTTAGATTAGTTTTTTAATCTGATCTCTAGAATTGGAAATTTTTTGTTTAAGTGTGAGAACTGGAACCAGACATGGTAGCATATGTTCAAAATCTCAACACTCTGGGTGACTGAGACAGGAAGGTTACACATTTGAATCTAGCCTGGGTAATTCAGTGACTTAGCAAGACGTCTCAAAATAAATAATAAAAAGGTGGGGGGTGTAGCTCAGTTGACGGCCACAGGTTCAATAACTTGAAATGAAAAAAATGAACCAACCAACCAACCCCCAAACTGTTAGAATTAGACCTAATTATCTGTGCATAGTGACACATGCCTATAATTCAGCATTTAGAAGGCTGAAGCAGGAGGATCCCAAGTTCAAGGCTAGCCTAAACTTCCTACTGAGTTCAAAGCCAGCCTGAACAATATAGCAGGACCCTGTCTCAAAATGACCCCCCCAAATTGACCTAATTAGATATTTGAGCATTTGCATGAAATCAGAATTGGCTAATAAAGAGAAAGACAGTCTGTGTGTCCTAAATACAAAGCCAAAAAAATCATGTGCAGAGTGACCTTCAAAAATGACTCAATTGAGCTTGTGCATGGTGGTGCATGCCTATGATCTCAACATGCAGGAGGCCAAGGCAAGAGGACCACTGAAAGTTCAAGGACAGCCTGGGCAACAAAGTGAGTTCAAGTGCAGCTTCTGAACTGCATAGCAAGACTGTCTCAGGAAGGAAGGAAGGAAGGAAGGGCGAGAGAGAGAGAGAGAGAGAGACAGAAAGAAAGAAAGAAAGAAAGAAAGAAAGAAAGAAAGAAAGAAAGAAAGAAAGAAAGAAAGAAAGAAAGAAAAGAAAGAAAGAAAGAAAGAAAAAGAAAGAAAAAGAAAAAGAGAAAAAAGAAAAGAAAAGGATACTAAAAATACCTCAGCGATGCATGGTGTAGCATGCCTTAATTTTGGCACTCTGGGAAGCTGAAGTAGGCAGATGACACGTCCAAGGACAGCTTGGGCTGGAGATATAACCCCATGCAGAGGCCCTGGGTTCAATCTCCAGTACCACAAAACAACAAAAAAGCCTAGCTTAGTGTTTGACAGTTACGGCAGCTACTGATTCTTAAGAAAAATCTCACCATAGGCCCAGAAGCCTTTGGTAAGTTATTTCATATAATTTTTTTTCTTTTGAGAAAATGTCCTTCTATTTCTATCATAGTATTCCCAATACCCATTAAATTTTTTTAAATGTCATTCTCTAGTTTTTTAAAAAAACAGGTTGATCCATCTGAAAGCGCCCTTTTTGTAGGTGAAAAGTGGTTGAGTAGCTACAGTTTCATAAGGCTCAGCTTAATGCCTGACCTCCTTGCACCGTAGCAGATACCACAGAGAATGACATCAATATGGTTTGAACTCAGAGTTGTCAATTCAGTAAATATTTATGGAGAATGTATCATGTGCATAGTTCTAGGTGATACAGGGAAAAAAAAAATCCTGTGCTTTTTTGCAACATATATTCTAGCTGAGATAGACATAATAATAATTTTTTAAAAATTCTGTTTCCCAGTAAGGAATGATTTTGGGAAATTTAATTTTATGTAAATTTTGTGAGATGTCCTTTGAACAGAATTTTCAAATTTAAATCCTTTTCTTTGGGAATTTAAGTTGAAAAACTGATTACACCTGTGTTCTTTAGAGACTCACTGACAGGTTTTTGTTTTTGTTTTTTAATTTCACATAGGAATAACAATTTAGGATATTTGGCTTTTGAGATTTGTTGAACGACCAGTGTGAGACTTATGTTAGGGACAGGGTGGTACCATGGCAGACTGGTGAAGTAGAAGTCGTGTGCCCTAATACTATCCCTGCTGATCATATCACCACCTTCCAGAAAGTGAGCAGATCTTTGAAAATCCTGCATCAATTTTATCCCTCATAAAATGGGATTAGTAAGTGCTCTGCCTTTCTATCAAGCTTGGTTTAAAGATTACATTTTCCTTAATTTGTTCTTAAAGAAAATGGAGCTAATAGTATCTATTTGGTTTAAAACTAGAATTCTTAATGCAGGTAAAGAACTTAGTATAGTTCCTAGCTAGTAGTTTTACCCTAAAAATAGCTGCAATTTATTGCTCACATACTGTGTGTTAGTCACTAAGCTTAGCACTTAATGTGTATTACCTAGTTTAAACCTCAGAGCAATGCTATGAGATAGGCCTGTTTTCTTTCACACACACTGCTCCCTTCCCATTTACTTTTGTGTGCCATACTGGGGATTGAACCTAGGGCCTTCATACTGAACTACGTCACTACCCACTCAGTCTCCAAATTGCCCAGGCTGGACTCAAACTTGCAGTCATCCTGCCTCAGCCTCACAGAGTGCTGGGATTCTAGGCATGTGCCATCAGCCAGCTCTTACTCTAAATTTTACAAGTGAATGGTATCACTTCCTCCAATTACATTGCTAGCAAATGGTTGAACCTAGAATAAAATTAAGACTTGACTGACTTAAACATCTCTCTTAACCTATCTATATTCTAGTGTTTGGGTTTACTGTTCAGGGTGCTGTGGGTTAACAGATGTCACACTGTGAATGCTGACCAGATTATAAAATCTAACAGTACTGATGAAATACAATTTTAATTAAGTTCTAAATCTACTAGTCAGGCTTTCCGCCAACATTTGTTTGGAACCCACATCCTATTTGTCTTCCATTTGAAAGTTACAAATCAAGCTATCTAACTGTTAGTTTTATTCTCTTATCTTGACAAACACACCTTCATAATAACCCGGAATGCCAGGTTTGAATTTCAAATTCTGTGATAAAATATGCAATGGCAATGCAGGGAAAGTTGGCCTCTGACTCTTATGTATATGGACTCCCCATCTCGTGTCTAAGCTCTGCCTACACCTCTGGTATATACTGTTGGCTCAGTTCACCCTTAGGAGGTCAGAGGCCTGAGCAGGCCCTGCCATTAGGCTTGGAGTGTGGGCTGTTTGAGTGTTAGAAGCAAGTGTAGAGAGGGGCATTTGTTCTAGTTGGACATGTCACTTTAGTGCAAGGATTCTAACCCTGAGGGGAGAGAGCCAGAGGTCAGAAAGTTCTCTCAAGTATGGGTCCAGGGCAGGGGCTCCTCTTGCCTATAGCAAAGAGTGGTATTGTCTCTAGACAAAAATTCTCTTCAAATTTTATTTCCATTCCAAGCATTTAAGTTGAAAGCAAATGAATAGATTCAAGAAAAAGCACTCAGTATCACTCAACTGTTAAAGTATTTTTTAAAAGCTTGGTATCTAGAACAGGTAATTAATTAGAATGTATATGAGAAATCTCCAGAAAAAATATTTAATGGTAAGACCTCAAATAGTCATTAAAGTTAGGAACAAGTTAAAAGCTACTTAGGCTTGTGTATACCATCATTCAGTATTGTACTAGAGGGCCTAGATACTGCAATAAAACAAGGTGGGGAGGATCTAAACTCACTGATAAATCTTGATATCTCTTAAATTAGGGACAACATATGCTTCCTGATAATTATCATGTAAAAAAATGCGGTGAAGTATTCTTGCAAAAACAAGCAAACAAAAGCAAACACAAAAGCTATCCAATCAAGCCTTTAGATGGAACTGGCAGCATAAAAAACAAATTAGGCATCACTATGAAGATAAAATCAGCAGAATCACATAGTGGAAAATTCTACAGGACAGATGAATTGTTTAATAAATGGCATGGAAGCAAGAAAGGGGAAAGGAACTCTGTTGTATGAACTAAATGCAATGTGATGGTCTTGTTTGGATCCTGATTTTAACAAACCAATAGTAGATTCCACTTTTGAGACAGAAAATTGAACATGGAACAGGTATTAGATATTAAGGAATTACTAGTTTTGTTGGGTATTTTGTGGTATTATGTTTTAAAATATAAGGAAAGGCTTTGTTTAGAGATATGTATTGGAGCACTTATAGGTAAAATCTATCTGAAGTAAAGAAAAAGCAGAATGAAAAACGGTAGGATAGATAAAATGGGAACAGCAAATTGTTGGCGGTGGGTGTTAGAAACCAGGGGATTCACTATATTGTCACTTATGTTTAAAAATTTCCATACTAAAATGTTATTGTTTTTAAAAATAAAAGTAGTCAATAAGAGGCTGAGGCAGGAGGATTATTGCAAGTTCAAGATCAGTTTTGGCTACAAAGTGAGCTCAAGAGCAGCCTGAATTGCATAAGTGAGGGCCTGCTTCAAAAAAAAAAGTCAATAAAATAAAATGTAAAATGTTAGTGTTTTTCTAAACAGAAGATCCTAAAGGATTTACAGACAGAATATTAGAATTTAGCAAGGTTTTTGGATACAAGATTGCTGTACAAAAATCAGTAGTGTTACTACACCCAAATAAAAGAAAAAATGTAAAAACAACTATAGAACTTTGAAAAGAAAAATAAAAACTTTAATGACTGCAAGAAAGGGAAGGATTTCTAAAGTAAAATAAAAATAGCAGAAATCATAGATTAATATTTTTACTATATTAAAATTAAACCCTAGAGGATAAAAATCCCACAAAGACAATTGTCAATTTGGAAGAAGATATTTACAACATATGTAATAGTTTGGTGAATACAGTAGGCTATCAAAAGATCTACACATTGAAAGAAAATAGTGAACTTTATAAAACAGTGGGCAGTTTACAGAAGAGGAAATGAAATTTCATAAACATGAGAGAAAGCACAATTTTTAAATTGTTAGGGAAATTTAAATTATAATCACACCCTTCATAGTGACAGAAGTTGTAAAAGTCTGACTATATCTACTATTGGTGACAATGTGGAGAAAAGAGAAGTCATCACTGCAATGAGGGTATAAGTCCGTATAATCTGGCAAGTGACCCAAAATACATATTAAAGACATTCTTTTATGTGCACAAGAGATCTATATAAGGATACACTTTACATAATAATAAACTATTGAAAGAACCAAAGTGTCCATTATTAGGGACCATTATTAGGGAAATGAAAAATGAAGTTTTGACATGTATTCAAGGAAAATATGTGACAGTTAAAACATGGGGTAGATTCTCAAAAAATAATGGCAATTGAGAAAGTGATTTGGAGAACATTAAAATACAGTTGCGTAAAAATTAAAAGTCCACAATGACACTAAGTATATATATGTACAAACATTTTAAATAAGGTAAGAGTAAAAAAATGGTATATAAAATTCATGATGGAAGCTGCTCATATGGAGGGAGGCAATGAAGTAGGGAAAATTAAATTTTATCCGTAATGTAATTTTTTAAGAAACTGATATAAAAATGAAAAAGTTAATATATTAATATTTGTTAAATTCATGTTAACATTTAAAAATTCTTGATGATAGTACCCAAATGTTTGTTTCACAATTATCTGATATTTTTGAATAAAAAATATTCATAAAACAAATTTCAATCATAGTTTTCTTAGAAGACTAAGGTGTCAGTGAAGACCGGCTGATTTTAGTTTTTATGTGAATTTTTGAATTTGTAGCTGGGTCAGAATTAAAGTTACAAATGTGGCCATAAATGAAAACTTGTTTGTAATCTGATGACAGGAGTCACATTTTAATGTTTAGGGGATTTCATGAATTTTTTCCTCCCTGTCGGTCCCGGGACTGTTTTGTCTTGTGTAATCTGTAGTAATATCCAGGAAGGAGGAGTCAGGAGGATTCTGGGAAGCATTTTTGTTTTGCTTGTAACCATGGGAAAGATTTCACTGGGTCCTAGAGGGACACGTGTTTTTATGGCAGAGAACTTTAAATAGTGCTTGGCAGTGGACACTGAGAAAGAATGAAAAATCATTCTTTGAAATACCATTCTTGAAACTATTTATTTGTATCAAATTCAATTTACATTTTCAGTTAGTTTGGGTTGTTTCTTTTAAATAAATTTTAGTACTAAAATAAATTTTAGTAAATTTAACACCTTAAATTTTAGTAAAAAAAAAAAAGATAGGTAGTTTTATTTTTGCTGGTGTTAAGGTAGGCTTGCTCCTACTTTTACTAGTAGTTTTAGACATTCACCGTCAGGAGAGAAGTTATGGACATGCGGAGTTTATCTTACAAATTCTCTTTGTCTAAATTTGCTTACATAAAGGTTGACTTTCTAGAAGTATAATTTATTAAATCGCTTACCTGATATACTGAGCATGCCAATCAAGAGGCAACCCTGACGAATGTGGAAAAGTAGTTCGCTTTCTTTTACTTGTGTATACAGATAATTTTTACACTGCTGGGAAATTATTCATAAAAATTAAATCAAGTTTACTGTTACTCTCTAATTTTGTTCTGAGATACCTTCGCCGCTGTATTAAGAAGGATTAGGGAACAGATCAAGATGTTTAGTTTAGAGGTTTTACTTTTAATTTTTCACATTATCGGTAAATTTTGCTTAATCGAATGGGTGTCTACCTGTCCCCCAACCCCGCCTTAAAACAGTGAGACACGTCAAGCGCTGAACCTCCAAAAGGAAAATATATACTCAGAGACCTGTTTAGCTTAGTCGCTGACGTTTTCTCTGCTGGTTTTCACTCTTCGCGTTTGCAGTAGAAACAGTTTGGCTTCGTTCGGCCACCGTTGCGTCAGCTTTAGGAGTATTTTGTCCCTGTCCTGCTGCCGTACCAGATACTGTATTACTCACTGAATTCGAGGGTACTGGAACTTGTGTTTCGGGGAGCCGGCCGGCGTTGCTGGCACCATGGAGTCACCTTTCAGCCCCGGACTCTGTCACAGACCAGATGAAGATTGGGGTGAGTGGGATCTGGATATGTACCTGGGTGGCTCTGGTCCGCGTCTACGGTTTTTTGGTTCCTTGCTTCCACACCGGTGACAGGTGTGGGCAGAATGACCTGGGGCAGGAGGCCACTTATCGCCCCAGTCCACGGTCCTGGAAGCGACTCGTAAAACCGTTCGGCTTCTATGTCGGCGAGAGAGAGACAGAGACAGACGGAAAGAGAGACAGAGCGAGACATAAGAGACCGAGACAGAGACAGAGAGAAAAAGAGAAGAAGGGAGAGAGAGTGTAAAATGTTGTCTTAATTGAAATTACTGTCGTTTTTCACTGTTTTTCCTCTGGGGAAATACCGTCCCAGGTCATCTTTTCGTGGGGCGAAAGGAAGCGTAAGGCAAGGTGACTGTGACTGCTGAAAAGATCACAAGCTCTTTTCTCAGCTTATAGGGTTTGAGCAGTGATCACAGCGATGTGTATTCGTGTGTGGGCGCGCGCGCGCGTGTGCGCGCAAACACGATATGTGTGTGAGGAAAGGTCGATGTGTATAAAAAAAATCCTCATCTCGTAGCTTTCAATATTGATTTAAGGCAGATGTTCATTTTGACGGAGAAACAAGTTCCAAAAACCTGAAACCTGACCTTGTGTCCCTGATTACTTTGATCTAACATTTTATAAACTGATACGGTCCTGACTGTTCTTTGGATACAGCTCTAAGTTTTCTTGTTAGGGGTATTTTGTTTGGTTTTGGTAGTCAGGAAGAATAGAATGGAATGAGGCTTTGTTATCTAAGTGTTTATAGGAAGCTTTCATTCCCTTCTTGATCTCAAGGGGTATTACTGATACATTTTTAGGTATCAATATGAATTTAGTAATGTGTAAGTCCCTGAATGGGTCCTGTTGTTAGCTCATACCATTCACCAGTTTTGAAATTTAGGAGGATCTCAAACTGATATTTCTTTTTATCCTCAGTCCAACATTCTTCATTCCATTAGTGGAGTCTCAGTTCCATTTATTAAACTGACATCCTTATTTAATTTTCCAATGACAAATGTTGTCTAAAATTTTAATCCATGAGAGATTAATTTTGGTCTTTAGATTTTCTGTGAGTTGTTGGAAAAACTTTAGCCTGTCTATTCCTAGTACATTTTTTTCATGCCAAATGTATTAGTCATAGTGACAGTTACCATTTATTTAGCACTCTATTTTTGTCAGGTACTTTGCTAAGCTCCTTACATCTGTCATTTTATCTAATCTTCATAATAGTCCATGGTGTTGTTATTTTACAAATGAGACTGAGGCTGAGAGTTTTTTCGCAGATTCTTAGAGCTAGTGAGTAGCAGAAGGAGAACAATTTTATTTCCACAGCCTTTGCTTCTAGTCATTATTCTGTGATGCCTTCCTAAAGTGATTTCTACAGATTTGATTCTTCCTAAGAAGCCTAAGTTATTAACAAGACTACTTCAGTATGTCAGATACTCATATTTTCAAGATATTCTTAAACTATAACTGTGGGGCGCTTCCTAGTAGCATTATAATATTTTGTCATTTGATGCACAAGCTGCTTTTTCGTGACTCTTAATGTTGTTTAACAGAGCATTGAGTGTTTTGTATTTGGTTGATTGACTCTCCTCTGTCAGTATCCTGCCCTACATGTCCCTGAATGTGCTCCATTCACATTACTTTTGAGACTTCTGTTTTCAATCTGTTAATAATCTTGTTGAACACTTTAATTCTTATGTATTCAGTAAGTAGGCTTACTTTGCAAGCACTAGATTGTCATACTATAGTATGCTAGTTTTTCTCTAGCGTACAATGGATTCTTTCTTTGGGAGTCACTATTTAGGATATTCAAGTATTTTGCTGATATATTTGATGTTTAAAAAGTTAGAAGGTATCCTAACCTAACTTTTAGGAATTATATTATTTAATTATTATTTCTTGCGATTCTTAACAATTTTAAGTAATTTAAATAGCTCAGAATAGCTATTAATTGATGTGCTTTTTAAAAACTTGAGTAATAAAACTTACATCAGGATTCTGCAGTTTTTGAAAAGGTTCAGTAGTAATTTTAGGCATTGTGATCACATCTGCATTTCTGTTGCAGCTACTGAACCCTGTTGTAGTGTAAAAGCAGCCATAGACCATATAAATCAGTGAGAATGGGCCAAGTTCTAGTAAAACTTTATGTAAACTGAAATTTGAATGCAATATAATTATTTTTAATGCAGTACTTAATAGCCTTACTTTTAAAGGTAAAGTTTTAGATTTACAGAGTAATTGAGCAAGTAGTACATATAGTTCCATATATTTCCTTGTCCCTTACAATACCCTCTGTTGATAATGTCTTGCATTAAAGTGGGACTTTTGTTATAATAGATAAGTTAGTATTGATATATTATTAATAGCTAAGAATCATGATTTATATTAAGCTTCATTCGTAATGTAAATACTAATGTAAAGGTTTTGACAACTGTAAAATTCTTTAGTTTTAGCAAATATGTAAAGACATGTATCCTTCATTACAATATCATACAGAATAGTTTCACTACCCTAAAAATCCTCTATGCTCGATCTGTTCATCCTACCTTCCTTTGTCCTGAATATCCCTTATCCCAGGGCCACTGATTTTTTCAGTTTCTGTAGTTTTGCAGAATATAATATAATTGGAGTCATATATATCCTTCTTAAAGTGGGTTCTTTCACTTAGCACTATGCATTTAGAGTCCTCCCTTTTTGTGCTGCTTTTTTAGCACTGAATTGTATTACATAGTATAGTTGTTGCATAGTATATTAGTATGCTCAAGTTGCCATAACAAAATACCACAGACTGGGTGGTTTCTTGCAGTTCGGAGGCTGCAAGTTTAAGATGAGAATGCTCTAATTTTGATGGAAGCCTCTTTTTCAGGCCTGCAGATCACTTACTGCCTTTTTCCTGTGTCCTCATATGGCACTGAACAATCTTCCTCCTCTTATAAGGACATAGTCTTATTAGATTAGAGTTCTTCCTTTATGATACCGTTTAACCTTAATTACCTCGTGCTGTTGGCCCTTTTTCTGGATAGTCATATTGGAGGTTAGGGCTTAACATATGAATTTCAGATGGGGATTACAGTTAATGACATATGGTAATAATCACCTTTTAATATACTTGTATGCCTATCCTTTTTCCAACTCCTTATTCCCCCTTACTCTTGCTTGCATCTGTGCAAAGGCCCCCCGCCCTTAAAATCCACCTAAGACATGTGTACCAAGATCAGAGACTTCCTGCCAGTGTGGTTTCTTTTCATGTCATCAGGCTTTTCTGTGAAGGTTCTTTTCCTTTTCTTGTACTAACCAAAACCTAGTGCTCCCTTTATGACACGGTTTTCTCTAACTCCCTGGTAAGGGGTAATTTTTTTTCATTCTCAAAGCCTTTTTAACATCGAGCCTTTTGAAGTGGCATGAGTGTCCTCTTTGTCCTTTCCTGGTACCTCTGATCATTTTTCTTGCTTGCATCCCTCAAAATACTTAAGCATTAAGCTCATTTTGTCACAACATTTCATCCTCTGCCACATCTTGTTGCAGTGATCTACTGATTCTTGAGTCACTTTCTCCAGTGTTATTACCATTATGATTCTTAGATATTTCAGTGTCTGCTAAGATCCTTCAAATATGCTCATTTTCTGGACTTCTACCAATGATCCTGCTTTTTACCCTGTCTTGGCCATTTACTCCCCAGCCTTATTATTTCCTACAACTTAATCTCACTTTTAAACCCACCACTCTGACCACCATTTCAGGTCTCACCAGCTTGCTCCCTTAGCATTCTAATTCCAATAATCCTTTGGCCCAATTGAGATATTTCCTCCGTCTTTCTGTCCCTCCTTCTCTTCGTGTCATCACTTTTCCTTTGCCTGGTTTAAATACTATGAACAATTATTTTAATGCTTCTCTTGCTATGCCCTCAACATCCTTGTCTGACTTTTGTTTTATAGGCCTCTTGTAGATAAACCACAACCTTAGTTAAATCAGTTGCCCATTCCATTCTGTAGCTGAATATAGTTGAAAAAGAATCATCATGTTGTAGCATGACTTTATAACACTAAGTTGACATAGGACAGGCTGACCTTATTTCTCTGCTCTTTCTACTCTCCCATTTGGATGATTGACTTTTTTTATTTTAAAGAAAAAAAAAAAACCTCAGAAAAATCAGCAATCAGACAAAGAAAAAAAAACAAAAAAACAAACAATAACAATGACAAAAAGAAAAAATAATAGCGATACAGGTTTCAAAACCACAGTAAAGTTAGGTTAGTACATTGATAACCAGTATTTCCCTTATCTAGATTATCAACTCTTAGTACCCTTCCACCCTTAACTTGTCTCTCAGTATTACCCACACTTCCCTCTTCTTTCATCATCTGAAATTGGGTGGTGGATAATGAAACTCCTACATTTCACCACGTATTTCCTAAGAACAGGAAATGTTTATTTTTAAACAGCATAAAAATCATAATACAGTTCAAAGCAGAATCACATTTTTTCCCCTCACCATCTATTATTAGATGCAGTCCTACGTGACGTAGTAACAGGGGCACATTCTGAGATGGGTGCTGTTGCAAACATGATAGAGGGTGCCTACACAAGCCTATATTGTACAGTCTACCACACACTTAGATTACATAGTATATGCGTATTTTCTGCAGTCTGTTACTCCTAAAGCTGTGATGAACCAAACAGGTGATTAAATCAAGCACAAGAGCAGATAATACAGTTGAAGTAGTAAATGTGAGATGAATGATGCAACTACCAGTGTAACACTGGTATATTGTTTTCTAGTACTTTTTTTTTTTTTTTAATGTGTGTGACACTGGGGATTGAACCTAGGGGCTCACATGTTAGGTGAGTGTTCAGCCACTGACTACACCTCTAGCCTTTAACTTGTTCTTAAAAGTACAAGGTACACACCCTAATAATTAAAAATATAATAAATACTAAACTAGTATTACAGTTGTTGATCATCATTATCAAGTATTATGTACACATTATCTATAATTGTATGTGCTGTGTACTTTTATAGGATTAGCAGCACAGTACTGTTTACAGCAGCATTACCATAAACACCGAATAATGATGTTGCAATGGCTATGACATCCCTACGTGTTAGGGATTCTCAGTTTCATTATAATCTTATGGGCTACCATTGTATGTGCTGCTTTCAGTTGACTAGAATGTCACTGTCTTGGTTACTTTTCTCTGGTTGCTGGGACAAAATACCCGACACCCAAAACTAAGGAAGGAAAGAAAGGTTTATTTAGCTCACAGTTTGTGGAGCTTTCAGTTCATAATCAGCTAGCTCCAAAGCAGAGTGGCATGACATAGGGGCAACACTTCAAGACAGCAAAAGACAGCAAAAGCAGCAAGAGCAAAAGGGAGAGCAAGCCTTTTTTGCCTCCCTTATATTGTAGCAGGCTATCCATTCACACCATCTCAGTGACCTCCTCTTGCATAGGATCAGGATGTTTACACAGGGAGGACTCTAGCCCCCTACTAAGTCACTTAAGCTTCTGAACTGCTCAGGCCTTAAATTGACACAATTTATCAACCATTACTGTCATTATGTGGCACATGGTTGTAGTAGTGTTTGTTTTCTATATCCCTGAGAATACTTATTCTCAATAATGTCCTTTTTTTGGTGTGTGTATGAACTTTCATTAGCAGTGCCATTGAACACAGGTTGAAAGAAGTTAAGGGCAGAAGCACAGAAACCATTCAGAGGCTTCTGTAGCATCCCGATGAGTTACAGTGGTAATAGAGGTGGTAATGACAATGGTTGGTTATGGATATGTATGTATACACATGCACACATGCATATTTATATATGTATGTACAACGTATATACATATATACATATGTATACACAGTTTTTGAGATGAAGCCTTGCTGTGTTACTCATGCTGATGCTGGACTCATGGGCTCAAGTGAGCCTCCTGCCTCAGCCTCCCAAGTAGCTTAGTCTACAGGTGTGTGCCACCATTCCCAGCTTGACACATATATTTTAAAATTGTGAAGTTTCAGACCTATAGAAGGGTGGTAAGAACAGTGCAAAGAACTCTTACATGCCTTTCATACAGATTCCTTAATTTTTAAATTATACTGCATTTACTGTATTTTTTTTTTCTTTAAAGAGGAAGGCAAAGAGAGGTGTTGTTCAATCACTGTTAAACACCTACAGTATATACACCCCTCTGCCCCCTGGCCCCAAAACAAACAGCAAGCCAGAGATAATTTCTTTTTTTTTTTTTTTATTATTATTTTTTTTTCAGAGATAATTTCTATAGTACTATAATATACAGTACTTCCAATAAGGAAGTAAATTTTGATGTAACATTCCCAATTCATAGTCAATTTTTTTTTGTACTAGGAATTGAACTCAGGACCTTGTGCTTGCCAGGCAGGCACTTGTGCTGCTGAGCTATTTCCCTGGCCCAGCATTCAAATTTTGCCATCTACCTCAATAACAACCTTTTTTTTTTTCCTAGTTTAGGATCCTTCCTGCATATACACATTGCTTTTACTCATTGTGTCTCATCAGTGTCCTTCAATATGGAATAATTCCTTAATCTTTCCCTACCTGTTATGTCCTTGACAGTCTTAAGAGTACAGGTCTTTTCTTCTAGAAGATGAGTATAAACCTAGGTCCATCCATTATTTTCTTGTGAGCAAATTCATGCTGCCCAACTAGGGCAGGAATGCTGGAGAAATGATATGTGTTTTTCTTCATGCATCACATTGGGGGAGACATTATACTAACCTATTCCCTGATGTTTATCACAATCACATCATTACATTGCTGTATGCCACTGTAAAGTCCCCATTTCTCTTTTTGTATTTTATTGCAATTTGGGAGTAGGTAATATGACATGACACCAATATCCTGTTTTTATTAAACCTCCACCCACTACCCTTGGCTCGTTGATAACCCTGTATCAACTACTGTCAATAGTTGCTGTTTGGGAATTATGTTGCCGTCATTCTGTTTATTAATTCACCTTGTTTCTTTCATTATGAACTCACTGATTCCTTTTTGGTTCAACAGGCTGTAATCTGATAGTCTTATTTTGATGCAATTTTTTTTTTTTTAAGATTATACCACTGGTGTCTACATTGCTGCTTTTGGTTTTTTGAAATGTTCCTATCATTTGTTGCAAATTTCCTTATTTTGTGATGCAAAAATTTCCAAACTTATTTTGCACTCTCTTTGCTTCTGCCCTGGAATCAGCTGTTTCTTCAAGAAACATTTTAGTAAATTTCCATTTAGTGGAGGATACTATTCAGTATCTAAGATCTGGGTATAGCAGGCAAAACTAGGAAATTCTCTCTCTCTCTCTCTCTCCCCCCCCCATCCATCCAAACATCCATCCACTCACAATTCTAATCCAATACCTTTTGGTTTCTTTCTTTTTTTTTGTCCTGGCAATCAAACTCATGACCTTGTGCATACCATGCAGGTGCTTGTGCCACTGAGCTAAATCCCTGGCCACCTTTTGGTTTTTTAGCCTCTTCCTTTGCCATGTTTTAAATCCTACATATTATTAACTGTAATCTCTCTCCTAACCTCTTAGGCTGCCTCTTCCATCTGGCAGTCTGTTCTCTCTCCCACTAACCTTATTTCATTGGTGGCTAGGGCATGCTGCCACCTCTACCAGGCAATCCCATTTTGCTCCCTCAGAATCCCATTTGGAATTCAGGTACATTACTACAGATGATTGCAGTCAGAACCCCAGAATCCTCATTGTTCTGCTTTCTCAGAAGCTAGCATCTCAGTGTTGTAAGAGCTAAGGAAGGATAGGAGAGAAGAGTGGGAGGAAAGATAGGAAATAAGATTATGGATATATATTTTTGAATACAGAGCTGGATTTGCTGATAGATTGAATACAGAGAGTGAAGAAGAGAAATAAACAATGATTACAAGCTTTTTGGGATGAGCAACTGGGAGAACTGAGTTGTCATTTACTGAGATGAGGATGAAACAATAGGAGGTTTGGTGGAAGTGATCAAGAACTCAGTTTGAGATGTGGTAAGTTTAAGCCGCCTCTTAACCAATCAAGAGGCAGTGTAGGTACTCAATATGCATCTTGGAGTATGGGCTGGAGATGAATATTTGAGAATGCTTGGCATATAAATGCTATTTTAAAGCTGCGAGCTCAGTGAGATTGCAAAGGGAGTAAAATAGAAAAGTTTATGCTGAGCCTGGAGTCAATTTCATGTTAGGGAGAGGAGGAGAAAGCATCCAGATAGGATCAACCAGTAAGATGGGAGGAAACCAAGTGGATGTAATAGTTTGGAAACTAGGGTAAGAAAATTCTTCAGTTAATATGAAAGGATTAAGCTGTACCAAAAGCTGTTATAGGTCAGGTGAGATGAGGACTGTGAGTTACATTTGAATTTAGCAGTATGGATATTGTTGGTGATATTATTAATTTTATGTGTGTGCATGTGTGTAGGAGAAAGCAGGTTCAAGAATGAATAGGCAGGAGAAATGACGCAGCAGATGTAGAAAACTCTGTAGAAGATTCAGCCTATAGATTTAAGGTACAAAGTCCCAGTTGTTCACTTACATGTTTTGCAGCTTTGGTGCTGAGATTTTGCACTCTGGCCTTTTCTGATAGTTGTACGAATAGTCTTGCATTATTATTATATATAGACAATTTTTTGCTATGTGCTGTGTTTTCTTTTTTGAGGCAGGGTCTCACTGTGTAGTTCAGGCTGGCCTTGAACTCCTGAGGATCTCTTGCCTCAGCCTCCCAAGTGCTGAGATTACAGGTTTGTGCCACCACATTGGCTACTATTTTAAATTGGTAAAATGTTTCTGTAATTGACCAAGTTAATAATGGACTATATAATAGATTAGAACTATAATAGAATGGCATAGATAATGAACATGTGCATGGGGAAATAGCCGAAGCACTCTCAATGGCATGGTATTAGAAAGTACAAAAAAAGATTGAGATTTAGAAAACTCTTAAAAGCCCTTGAATCTCTAAATCTGACAAAAATAGAACCATTAAGATTATATGATAATCATTCTTGGGCCTTGTCAGTACCTTGACCTTTCCCTACAAAAAGTATTTAATCTAGTTTACTGAGGAGTCTTCTTGTCCATGTTTTTCTTGGTTTCTTTTATTTTTTAAAAATTAAGTTTATTGGTATATTTTAGGTATGCATAATGATCACATTCATCATAGGGAATTTGTGCCTGTACATGATACGTCTTGATTCTTTTTTCCTATTCCCCTACCCTCCCTTCAATCTCCGTTCCCTTCTTTATTTACAAAAGCTTTGTTTCCATTCTCCCTTATTTTTTTCTTTTCCCTTCCTTTCTTTCCCCCTCACCCCTTCCTAGTTCCTTGTCTCATCTGAACATTTTCTTCCTATTTCACAACATCTATTGTACATTTTGGTCCTTATTTACATGTTTGATTTCTCATGCCAGAGAAACAATGCAGTATTTATACATGTATGTCCAATTTATTTTACTTAAGATCCACTTAAGGTGGATCTATTTACCTAGAAAAGTCTCAAGTTATCCTTTATGACTGAGTAGTACTCCATTTCAAGATTGAAATAAACCTCATCTTTTTTATCCATTCATTGGTCGATGGGCATTTGGGCTGTTTCCAAGATTTAACTGTTACAAATTGTGCCGTTATAAACATGGATGTGCATATATCTCTGTGGTATGATGCTTTTAATTCTTTCAGGAAGATAACTAACCAGGGGAATAGCTGTGTTGAATGGTACTTCTAGTTTTAGTTTTTTGAGGAATCTCGCACTGATTTCCACAGTAGCTGTACCAACAGTGGAGAAGTGTTCCTGTTTCCCCACAGTCCCACCAGCATTTCTTATTGGTTGATTTCTTGATGATAGCTATTCTTTCTGGAGTGAGATGGAACCTCAGCATTGTTTTAATTCGCATTTCTCAAATGATCGGTGATGTTGAACATTTTTTCATAAACTTATTTCTGTTTCTACTTCATCTGAGATGTGTCTAGTCATTAAAGATGTGCATTTTTGAATTGGGACTTTAAATTTGGAGGGGCACTAATTTTTTTTAGTTCTTTATATATTCTAGATAGTAGTGAGGAACAGCTAGCAAAATTTTTTCCCCACCCTGGGTTGTCTCTTCACCCTGTTGGTGGTTCATTTGCTGTATAAAAAGCTTTTTAATAAGATGATATTCCAGTTGTTGATTCTTCATGATAGTTTCTATGTGATTGAGGTTCTGTTCATAAAGTCTTTGCCTACACTAGTATCTTTAAGGTTTGTACCTATTCTATTTTCCTGCAGATTTAGTGTTTCTGTTTTAATATTTAGATATTTAATCCATCTTGACTTTAATTTAGTGCATGGTGAAAGTGTTCAGCATGTGGAAAGCCAGTTTTTCTGGTATTATTTATTAATATTTCTTCCAGTGAAGGTGTTTGGTTCCTTGGTCAAAGATAAAGTGACTGAGTATGTTTGGAGTTGTTTCCACATCTAATCTGTTCCGTTGATTCTCAACATTGTTTTTTTAAAAATGTTTTTATTTTTATAATGGTAGTTTTGTAGTATCATTTCAAGTCAGGGATTGTGATGCCCCCTGTCTTTTTTTTTTTTTTTTTTTTTTTGGTACTGGGAATTAAACTCAGGACCTTGCTTTTGCCAAGCAGGTGCTTGTACTGCTGACCTAAACCCCTGGCCCAATGCCCCCATCTTGTTTCCTAGGTTGGTGTGTCAGTCAGAGTTTACTAGAGAAACAGATGTTAACACAAGATATACAAATGTATAAGAAATTACAAGATTGGCTAACAATGGCCAGCCACAAAGTTGGATGAGGGAGGTGCAGAGGGTGTCTGCACACTGGAGGCTGCAGGGTCCAGCTCATGGGCTTAATCTTACTGTAGTGTTCCATGCAAGTCTATTGAATCAGGAGGCTGGTGGGTCTGCAGTGGAACACTGAAGAATCTATGACAGTAGGTTGAAGAGTCTATGCAAAGGTTGAAGGGCCCCAGGCAGAAGCCAAACAGTCTGTGCCGGCAGGCAGGAGATGATGTCCAAGCAGAAGATGAATTCACCTGGAGCTCCTCTGAAGAACCAGCCATCAGTTCCTCCTCATTTGCCTTCTATTGTATGCAGGGTACTCCCTTGGGTGGGTATAGCCCTCATACCATGTACATGCCCTCCTTTTGCATAGGCTGAGGATTTTTACAAGGACCCTGGTCCCTTGCTGAATCACTTGGTTAAACTTCTGACCTTTTCAAATTGACAGTGAACAATATCCTAGAATGGTAAAGGCTTGTCCTCTATACCCCAGGATGTAGAGCTACTGAGTCACTTAAATCTTCTAGACTTCTCAAACTGACACGATGTATAAACCATAACATGGTTTTTGCTGTTTTAGGTCACTCTGGTTCCAAATGAATTTTAGGATTTTTTTTTCTCAAATTCTGTGGGATATGCTACCAGAATTTGAATGAGATTGCATTAAATCTGAGTAATAATTTTGGAGGTTTGGCCATTTCCACTATATTGCTTCTTCTTACCCAAGAACAAGAGATATCTTTTCATTTTCTGATATCCTTTTCACTGTCCTTTTTCAGAGTGCTATAATGTTCGATGTTGACGTCTTTTACTCCCTTTGTTAGATTGTTTGCTAGATATTTCATTTTTTTGACACTATTATAAAAAAAACTTTGGGAAACTGGTGAAGAAGATAAGAGGGAAAGAAAGAAGGAAGAAATAAAAACAATAGAACACAGCAATGAATAAAACTAGAAATTGTGTTCATACACATATACAAACAAGAATAAGGAATCAGGAAAGACAACACAAAACCAAGCAAAAAACAAAAAAAAGAAAATAAAAAAAATGTCTTCTTCAAGGCATGTCTTGGCTTCACTGGTAGACAACATGGTCAGACAGAGTCCAGATTCAAGATGATTAATCCCAGTAAGGCAGCCATAGCTTTCTGGTGGGGTAGTGGGTAATCCCCTCAAGCCTTCACCTTTAATTCCATTGACGTTCAGGCTCGTTTCTGGCTGCCAGGCTGGAATCAGATTTGCTGAGCCTGCAGCAACAGTCTGTGAGTCTCCTGCTGGCTTGAACTCGGCTCCCTGCCCTCCTGCTGACTTGAACTGGGCAGCCTGATCCTATCATTGAGAGCCATTAGATGGAACAGGCCTGCAACTGTTTTGAGTTTGGGGCTCCGCTGGCTCCTCTCCAAGATGGCTGCCTGCAAATCACCCTTTCCTTGATAAATCACCAGCTTCTGCAGTCCACTGTGTCCACTGCTCTATTTCACTGGTACATCTCCTTGGAGATGTCTGGGGTTACCAGTCGTCACCATATGTCTGCAAGTTGGAGCTGCCCCTCCCTTGCTCCAGGAGAAAGCACCACTTGCCACCTCTTTTTTCATTGAAGTCTCTCTCTTTGCTCCTGTATGTATGTATGTATATATGTATGTATGTATGTATGTATGTATGTATGTATGCTCCTGTATGTATGTATGTGTATATATACATATATATACATACATGTATGTGTGTGTGTGTGTGTGTGTGTATATATATATATATATATATATACATACATATATATCCCCTGCTCCCAGGCTTTAATTCTTACTTCAGAACCTTCCTAGGTCTCAACTACCCATTTTCCTTTTCTTCCTCATGTTGGTATATTCCAGTGTCTGGACACCAAATCTCGGAGAGGCTGTTTCTCTGCTGCTTACCACTCTGCCATCTTCCTGGAGGTCACGTTGTTGATTTCTCAGGAAAATCGCATTAGGAAATTTGAATATAATTTAATTTGTGGAACTGAATTTAATAGTTTAACTCAATAAATCCTTTATTTTCTAGATAAAAAATTATTTGTTCCCATAAGGCACAGATGGCAAATACTGGTACACACTACCTGTATATTCTCCATAATCCTCTTTTCTCATTATTGCAAGCAATCATGTTACTTTTTTTAGTGCTAAGTCTAGATTTATCATCAGAATTTTTATTAGTGGTATTCCAGAAAGTCACCACCGATTTTTCCAACATGACATAACATAAAACCTTTTAAATCTGTAGGATAATGATTTGATTCACAGAAAAAAACATTATATGGAAAACAACGCATGTGTTAGAAACCAGCTTTGAACTGCTTGACATTCTCACAGCCTGAGATCCATCAGTAGTACTAATGGGCAATTAGAAATCCTGATGGAGCTGGCATAGGAATACAGTGCTTGTTCTTGTGTCATATTGAATTGACAGTTATTCTCTCTTTTCTTTTGTTTAAAGATTCTACACTCTTTGCTGAACTTGGTTATTTCACAGACACGGATGAGCTGCAATTGGATGCAGCAAATGAAACTTACGTAAGTACTTACAAGAGGAAGAATGTGAATAATGTGATGTTTCATATTTACTCTAGTGATTGCAAGGTTCAGGACAACAGGTTTAGGCTACTAATTTAAGTTTTATTAACTTTGACTACTAATTATAAAAGTTAGTGGTCATTATGTAATCAGTAAATGTAGCAGCATAGAATTACATTGTTCTTGGTGTGAGAAGCTTATACATATATGCTAAGCCTATTTTTTGGCCCTGTGGATGAGTGACATTGGAAAAGTCACTAAACTGCTAACTTGCTGGTTTTTGCAGATCTTTTCTGCTTAAGGGAAATGGTGTGATATTAAGGGGTATATGTGAGTCATGAAATCATTCAAACAGAACTTACCAACTTCCTTTATTAAAAGTTGTATATTCTTACTGTAGAAAACTAAAAATTAGGTTTATCCTTACTTTTTTCTTTTGATTGGTTAGAGTTCTATATAAAAGCTATTTTTTTAACACTGAGTCCTCAAAAATACCTTAGATTTTCTTTTTGGTCATTTCCTTTTTTTTTTTTTTTGTTAGTATATATGAAGCTGATTGGCTTAAAGAGCTTTGAACTTTGCCTTGTTCTGTAATAGATAAAGTACAGTTTCACATGGGAAGTAACTGAAGTGAGCAATTTATCAAACAGGTTAATGGTCACTTATTTTTAAAGCTCTTATTAACTTGAGTATAAAGATTTATAAACCTAGCTTAAGATTCAGATATTCTCGAAGAATGATTTGACAGCTATTTCACTATGAATCAGTAGAAGATAGTGAAGTACCTGTTGTAGTCTTTTAAATCTCGGCGTGGGATTGTAATGATTTCATTTACTGTGTGATATGCTTTAGAATTGGTTAAATTGACTTTTTTTTGTAAGTGACTAGTTTACTAAGCAACTGATATTCTTTCATAACCTCTAGATCCTACACGAAATAGTGTATTTTTTTTTAAAAAAGTGTCAAAAAGCAGAGTGTTAAATTTGTAAGACTCAGGGAATTATGGTCTTGATTTTATATCTAACATTCTGTTACTTTATATGAGTTGCTCAGTGTTTCAGCTCCTTAGCTTTTCAATTATAATATGAAGGGGATGTCTGTTTTCATTTTTCCACGTGGTGGGAGAATTTCTCATAATACATCCTTGAAGAGGCACAGTATATAAGGGCCAGTGTGCTTCACTTCACATAGAATGGACCTGTTAAATTTCCAGCCAGATAAAATCCTTTAGTTGTAAAAGTATTTGGCTACTTGGGCTGAGAAGTGAGTCAGAAGCATTGTTGGAATAGATCACACTCACTGTTGCACATGTTTAAAATTATTGCCAACCCTCAAATAAGCAGTATTGTTAAATTTCCTTAGATTAAGAAAGTAAGGATTTTTTTGGTTGCTGAAAGTACAAAACTACTAAATTTTTTAATGCATAGATTCAAACAGAAAACGGAGACTGACTTCTAAAAATGGTTCTTTCATAATTGAAATGTTTATTTCTGTGTGAACTTCTACACATTTTATGTATCTTGTACCTATATTTATTTAAGAGCTGTCTGATAAGTTTCTCTTTTCTCTGTTACATTCCCACTAAAAATAAACCATATAATAGATATCTTGAAATGATAATATTGTGCTAGAAATTATTAACACATGGTTATTATCAATTATGAGATGGAGTTTTACTTTTTGACTATGGCTTGCTGTATTATTGCTGTTTTATAATCTCACATTAAGTTAGTATGGACTGCCTTTTGACTTTTTTGAATTGTTTACTTCTGTTCTCGTCTCTGTAGCGTCAAACACTTTTACACAGTATTGTTTGAAGCTGGCCATGGTGGCACACACCTATAACTCAGCTCCTCAGGAGCCTAAGGAGAAGGATTGCAAGTCTGAGGCCAACATGGGCAATTTATCAGAACCTGTCTCACAGTAACTCAAAAGGACTGGGGATATAGCTCAGTAGTAGAGTGCTTGCCTAACATGTGTGAAGTCCTGGGTTCAATCCCCAGCCCACTGTTGGAAAAAAGTAGTACTGTTTGGAATTGTCTTGATGGCAAATCCACATGAAGGCTCTGAAATCATATAGCAGTTCTTTATATACATAATATAAGGTGACATTTGGATGAGCCTGAATATATGTGGGTTTTTTTTTTTTTTTTTTTTTTTTTGAGTGGGTTGGTTTTGAGACAGTCTTGATAAGGAGATCAGACTGACTTTAAATTTGCTACGTAGCCCAGGCTGGCCTCTAACTTGGAGGCACCACTGTGAATGGTGCTGTCCTCCTGCCTCAGCTATCCAAGTTCTGGGATCATAGGCATGCACCACCACGCCTGACCAGAATATGTCATTTTCAAGTAAAAAAAAAAAAATTTAAAACCTAAATGAAAGGAAACCGATGAAGGCCCTCCAAGGGAATTTTATTGATTCCTCTTTGAGAAACTTAATTTTATATTCTAGGACTAAAAAATGTCTTTAAAAATTCATAAAAATTTTAGAAATTTGAGAAAGTATAGCACAGTAGACAAAAAGAAGGAAATTATTCTGTGATAGTTACCTTTTTATGACGCCTACATTTTTGTTTGGATATATCTGTATTTTCTTTGCATATAGAGATGATATTATAAACAGCTGTTTGTTTGGACTTGTTTTCCTTTATGGCAGTGGGAGACCTATTATGCTGGGGCTCCCTTATGGTAAAAGACACGTTTTGTGACTCTTGTAGTGGTCTGCTCCCACAGAAAGAATGAATCCACTAAATCTTTAGGTATTGACTCTATTACTTCCTTTCTTGTTGTTACTGCTTTGCTTCAAACTACTGAACTAATGTATTTCTCAGTTCTCCAAGATGTATGCTGGAGAGGACCCACTTGACAGAAATAATCCTTTCTACTTGTTTAGGCCTTTGCAATTATATTATTTATAGCAAATTTTGTGTGATAGTTTGATTTTCAAGTTGTATATATTTTAATTTTTTTTGCTGATTTGAAATCTACAGGACAGTAATATTGATCATCTTGATTTTGATTTGGATTTGATGCCTTGGGAGTCAGACATTTGGAGCATAAACAATCAGTTCTGTACAGGTAATAATGTGTTTCACTACTGAAAGCTTTAATCAGATCCATTTGATTTCAGTTTGGTAGTACTCAGAATTAGGTGGGGCTGTTGGACTGTTTGGTAGGTTAGAAGATTTCAGGTACTATATATCCTGCTTCTGATATACCAAGGCATAAATATATTTCTTGCCATAAGGAATATAAAAAATTTTATGCTTATGTTTCAGAAGTATAACAAATGAATAAATCATATACAATATAGAAATATTGATGTCAGATTATGAATAATATCGCTATAGGAGACTCACTTATTTGGGGACCCAGTTGGGATTAAAGAACCAAGGGAGGAGGTTGGGGTTAACGGAATCCAGGCGCTTGCTGGAGGGGTCCCATGTGTTTGCTGTGCATGCTTCTAAGGAGGGGACACTGTTGGTTGATGGTAATATCTTTGAGGGAGCTTGTTGAGATGAGGGTTGGATATGCTGAAACATGGAGCAAATTACCACTGCTGGGCTAGAGCTCATGGAGGGAAAAAGGAATCCTTTCTCCTATCTTCTAGCATCCTTCTAATACTCCCTATTGACAGGACCTAAAAGGAAGCCAGCTGGGATATATGGTAATGATTTAATCACAGAATATAGCAGGTAGACTCAGAGCTGAGAGACAAAGGGTAAATGACCAGCATATTCCTTCATCTGAGTTCCTGTCTATTCTTTTCTATTCCACTTCACTTTATGTATTTATCTTGCTCAATCCCAGCTTGCCTCAGAGAATTTGGGATACATAAGAGGCCAGTGTCCTGGTTATTATTGTATAATAAACTACTCTAAATCTGAGCAGCTTTTTAAAAATGCCATTTAATTAGGTTCTCAGAGTCTGTGTCAGGAATTTGGACTGAATGCCCCAGGAGTGCCTTGTCCCTGCTCTGTGATATCCAGACCTCAACTGGAGAGATTTGAAGGCTGGATTAGCGTGACATTTGGGAGCTAGAATCATCTTACAGTTTCTTTGCTCATACATCTGCCTCTGCAAGATGGTATCAGAGCAGGCTCCAACTATGAGTGTTCTGGCACACAAAGTAGAGGCTGTATTTCTAACTTTGGAATTCATGTAGTATTAGTGTCAGTCACACTCTCTTGACTGAAGGAGTGATAAGTTCACCTGAATTCAAGGCAAGGAGGAGCAGACTCCACTTGATGGGGAAGTGGGAGGGGTACATCATAGAAGATCATGTGGGATGGTAGATATTGTGTGGCTTTGGAAAACAGTCTGACACTCCTGCTCAATTTTGTCTTTGACAGAAATACTGGTTGGGCTATAGTTGCTCATAAATTTGTATAGAATAAATTAATAGTTCAAAAGATATGAATGTTTTTGTGATTTTTATTATAGATTCAGAAATACTGTCCAAAATAATTTTCCTGTTTCTTAAATTAAAAAAAATTGCGACGAATCTATAAATTTTTGCATATGATATAATATTTAAAAGGACCAAAATTTTATGGAGTAGAAAAATGTCTCCTTTTGCTCTTATTCCTCAACCAACAAGTTCTCCTCAGAGACCACAACCACTGTTACCAATTCCTTTTTGTTTAAACCTCCTGATAATTAGGGCAGATGTCAGCAGTTGTATTGCTTATATAACTTATAAATATAAATGGAAATATACCTGTTTTCTGCATCTTGCATTTTCACTTAATGATATATTTTGGTGACCTTAGCTACCATATCTGGTTGAATTTTAAGATTGGATTCTACCTTCTTTGTCATTCACTTTATTCCGAGTTTATATTGTCCAGTGAGAAGAACCTTTATTCCATGTTTTTCAGTTAAAGATATTAAGGCAGAACCTCAGCCTCTTTCTCCAGCTTCCTCAAATTGTTCGGTCTCATCTCCTCAGTCAGTGGACTCTTGTTCTTCAACTCAGCATGTACCTGTAAGTAGCCAGAGTTTTACAAAGGTTTGGGTTATAGTGCTGTCTGAAAAATGAGAGGTAGTCACCTTTCATTAATTGAGGGGGGCTACTTTTATATATCTCTCAAAGAAGCAGAGACTTGACGGAGGGCCTGGTGGAAGCTAGAAAGTTGTTAGTGTCTTTGGTTTTGACCTCCTTCACCTATGCTCCTGCATCCAAAATTTTGTTTTTCTATTTTGCTATTATCTAATTTTTTCTTGTTGTTTACTGGCTTATGGTCCCTATATCTCTCTCTCTTCTTCCTACTGAAATATACATTCTTTAAGGACTTGGAAGAATGACAATTGTTAATTGTTATTATTATTATTTTTTGGGACAGGGCCTTGCTTTGTAGTACAGGCTGGCCTTGAACTCACTATGTAGTCCAGGCTTGTCTTGAACTCAACAATTCTCCTGCCTCAGCCCACAGAGTGCTGGAACTACAGACGTGTGCCACCGCACCCTGCTAAAATTATTAGCTTTTGTAACTCTTTAGCTATCAAACCTAGAATGATCTCTTTAGTTCAGAAATGCCTACCACTATTTTTTTTTTTTTATTGTGTGCTGAGGTCTTTATTAAAGTCTGTTAGCTCGTTAAGAATACTTCTGCTTTTCCTATATACAAAATCTCTGAGGTCAAGAAAGGAAGTTCCTGATTTAGATAATAGAGGGAAACTACAAGAAGAAAGTTCAAGTTAGTATTTCATTATATTTATATCTGCTGCAGATTGAGACATCTTTATTCTTGTAGGCTCTACACTTAGTCTGGTGATACCGGCTATTTAATGTCTCTGTGTTTCTTTTCTGCTCCTGCCAGGCCATCATTATCACATCTGGATTAAGTCAATAGGATGTTAACTATACTAAGGAACTATCAGAGTTTAGTAGAACTTTAGCCCAGCCATCGAGGGGAGTTGGTACCTGTATGTAACACTTGTTAGTTCTTTTTAGTGCCTTCACTGCCTTCTTTTCTCCACTCCCTTCTCCTCCCTCTATGTCTAGGTCCTCTTCCCATTTGCAAAAATCTATCTCCCTGTTTCCTATTATCTGACATTTTCTTTACTCTTCACACCATTTATATTTTGGGTTTCTCATATAAGAGAAATCATGGCGATATTTAAGGTAGTGTGTTTGATTTATTTCACATAACATTATACTCTCAAGGTGCATCCAATTTCTTACAAGTAACTCAAGTTTGTCCTTTATGGCAGAGTAGTACTCCATTGTGCTAATTTATCTTTCTTTTTTTTTTTTTTTTGAGATAGGTCTTGTTATATAATTCAGCTTGTCCTTGCACTCAGGCTGGCCTTGAACTCAAGGTGATCCTCTTACCTCTGCTCTAGAGTGCTGAGATTATAGGCATTTACCATTATGCCTGGCTTTATATTTGATAACTGATTGTTTTCAACATTTTTCTACATTCTCATTGGTTTCTTAGACTTTTTTCCTATTAGTTACTCTTTTTTTTTTGGTACCGGGGATCAAACTCATGACCTCACACTTGCCAGGCAGGCACTTAAGCCACTGAGCTAAATCCCCAGCCCTATTAGTTACTCTTGTTCTTTGATAATTTTTCTAGTGAACTACTGTCTTTTTCCTGTTTGTAATATTTTATATGTGAATATTAAAACATTATTTTCATAGTCAGATATTTTTCAGTTGGTTCTTATTTGTATTCCAGGTAAGGAACATATCACCTTGTAGAAAGACTCTTCTATTTCTTCTATTTTAATGTTTGTTCTACATATTTCATTTTCCCGTACAACTATGTTTCCTAAAATTATAGGAAAAGCAGATATCTTGCTTATCGTGATTTTAATGGTATTGATTTCAGTGTTTGAACACCAAGTATGACTTTCACTGTATAATAATGACACATGGCACCTTAAAAATAAAGAAAGCATCCTTCTAATCATTGTTTTGTAGGACTTCTATGAGGAATTCTTGCTAACTTTTATCAAATACCTATTAAACATTTAAGGCTGTCAAGATAATAGTCTCCTTCTGTGTTGTCATCATGTATTCTTTGGTTTACTGCAAATAAGTTACTATGCATTTTACAAGGCTCACATAACACAGCTCCTGGCCACATGCTGAGTAGGCGTAAAGCATGGGTGAAGGAAGCTGTTCTCTTATCACTGAGATTGAGTGGCCATTTCTCCCATATCATCATCTCTGAGTCATTTTTATTTTTTCTTATGATGACAAATGAACTTTTAAATTTGGCTTTGGCCGCTATTTGCATTTTCTTTCAGTAAAATGGGTGTTCCTATCTTTCATACATTTTTGGCAAGTATTTTCTTGTGGCATGCATCTTTTAATGTTGGATCCAGTTGTCACAGTTAAATATTTTGATTACTACTGTTTAAATCTGTTTTTTCTTTCTTTTTGACTTCTGGGTGTTTTGATTTAATAGAGTCTACATCATTCTGAAAGTAAGCAAGTATTTTTGTAAATTTTCTTTTAGTAATCTTAGGGTTTATTTTGGATATGATATGAAAAGTGTGCTGCTCTGACACATTCTATCTTTTTTTCTGTGGATTGAAACACTATTTTTATGTTATGTTAAACTTTTATGAAGTAAGGATTTCCTGCTTCAGGTGATCCCGTGGGTGGGGGTCAGAAGCGATGATGAAGGTCCTAGGCGTGGTAGGAGGGCTCTTCATGCTCTTCGGGTTGACTTACATTCATGTCGATTTGAGGGTGACCTGCACCTCGATGTACCTCCTGGTTAAAATGGAACGGTCACCCCTGGTGAATAACTTACCAGTCCAGCCCCATGAGCTGACCCTGGGTGATGACTGCCCCGTCTCCGTTGTGCATCCTCAGTTCTTTGTATTCAGTTATGTGCTATCTTTGTGTGTCATGAGGATTTACGAACAACAATCAGGTCTATTCATTGAAACTTCAGTCATGTATAATTCACTGCGTTTAGATTTTTATCTCCACCTCTCCATAAAGTGTCTCCATAATGTGCTGAGAAAGTTATCAGTAAGCACTGTAATGAAAAGAGGAGGAGGGCCCAGCTGTGAATACATCGTAGTACAAGACATGTGGCCAGTGTTGGGTACAAGTAAATACTTGGGGATCAATCTAGGAATGTCGTCTTGGCACACTTGTCCGGTGCTGGGCTATAGAAATTTTACTGCTTCCTATTACATGAACTATAAATTCTGGACCATTGAGTGTTCTTAACAACCCTGGCTGTTTGAAGATTTCACTGCTTCTTAGATGTTGGATAAATGTATATGGGGAATCATCTGTGACCATTTCAATGTGAACTTTTAAGATGAAAAAACTTGCTATTCTATCCATATTTATGAAGTCTTTGGTGGGAAAAGGTTTCTCAGGATTTTAAATTTGTGATAAAGGCAGTTTTAAATAAACTTATGCAATTCTTGGTGAAAACAAAAAACAAGGAAACAAAAAAACTCAAAAAACTTTTATGAAGTAAGACAGATCCACTCAATATGAAAAGACTTGAAAAATGTTAAGGTTGCCTTCATATATCTCTGTATTAGCAATTTACACATTAAAGAATAGTCCAGTTCCTTTCAGTGTTTGTCTTTTCTTTAAAATATTTGAGCCAAAGATAGTCTTAATAGAGGCCAGGAATATAGCTCAGTGGCATAAGCACCTGCTTGGCAAGTGCAAGGTTGTGAGTTCAAGCCCTTGGTACAAAAAAAAAAAGATAGTCTTAATAAATAGGAATGGATAAAAATAGCATGAATTATTTTGCTTTTGAGATTCTTTTAAGACAGAATAAAAGATTATGAAGAAACGATATTTGCGTTTTAACAGTTGCCTTATGATACTATATGTTTATATAATTAGGAATCAAATAAGATATATTCTTTATAGGAGGAAACGTGGAAGATGACATAGCCATACTCCGCATTTTGAGTTAGTTTTCCTCTGGGATTAATGGGTCTATCCATAGTCACGCACTCAGTCTATAGATTAACATATCACATCTTTGCCTTGATGTTGCCTCTAAGTATTTTTCTGTTTACATATAAGTTTTATCATGTCTCTTTGTAAGTAATATGCTGTTCAAATGTTATGTTTTTTGTGAACTAATTTACGGTGTTTTTGTTTTTGCTGTAGGAGGAGTTGGATTTGTGTTCTAGCTCCCAGATGTCTCCTCTTTCCTTGTATAGTGAAAGCTGTAACAGTCCATCCTCAGGAGAGCCACCAAAGGAAGACAAACCCATTATTGGTCCTAGAAACAAAACTGGTATTATTTTGTCTAGTAATTTCTGTTCTTTCTGTTTCAGATGGAGCTTAGGTTCCATTTCTTAAAATAAAATGTTAGTTTAAACATATGTTTGTGAAGCTGGTTTACTGTTTTTAAACTAGTGGACCTTTTTTTTTCTTGTTATGAGTGATTAGCATGGTGAGAAAAGGAAAGAAATAATCTTTGATGGTCTCTGTCTTTATAGGTTAAAAATATTTGAAAGTAGCCTTAGATTATCTCATCAAGAGAGATTTCAAAGTTTCAGTTAAAGATACTGAGCATAAAGGCCATTTGACTGTGATGTTTATTACCTCATTAATCTCTAGACTTTTTTCCCATGATTTTAACTCTTCTTCTTTACTCTTCCTAAAACTCCAGTTTGATCAAAAAGTAAATTAAGGAGGTTTCTTAGTTCATTTTGATATAGAGAAGCTATGCTTAAACTTCAGTTAAAGATAGCTACTCAGAAGTCAAAATAATGAGTAAGAAAAGTGTGTAATAGACTGTTTTCTAGTTCCTGGTTAATTGTGTTCAGGCTGATTTTTTTCTTTCTTTTTGTTTCTTCAGAAAATGGAATGACTCCAAAGAAAAAAATTCCTATGAGTTCAAAACCTTCAATTCAGCCCAAGCCTTTATTACTTCCAGCAGCACCGAAGGCTCAAACAAGCTCCAGTGTTCCAGCAAAAACCATCATTATTCAGACACTACCGACACTTATGCCATTGGCAAAGCAGCATCCAGTTATCAGTATACAACCTGCACCCACTAAAGGTACCTGAATAATGTGAGATTGTTTATGTTTATTTGAAAGGCAGTGAGACTTGTGTCACATGGTTTGTTTTAATGCAGTTTATAGTTTCTGTGCATGTGCTGTGTCAAGAACTGCCGTTGGTTTCAGAAATGGCCAATATGTGATTCTGGTCCTAACAGTGTTAGCTTTCCAGATCAGTTACACCTGATATGGCTTTTTCTTATAGTTTAAGTTATACCAACACCTGTCTTCAAAAGTTTTACATGACGGCCTTTGGTTTTATAATGAAGAAAATTTTGATGCTGTTTTATTCTTAGATTTTTGTGGCTCTGAACTTTTCTTTGTTTTTAAGGAATAGCCAGTATTTAGAATAATATGGCCCATTTCAGGCCAAGTAAATGTGTTTTAGCAATAGAATCCAGCTTGTAATTTCTGAGGAAACATCGTATTAGTATTGAGCTGGGCATTAGAATGAACTTTGTCTTCAACTAGCTGAGAATTTGTGTTTCTGTATTTTATCCACTAGATGGCCTCACATACTTGTTTTTATACAAGAAATTTAGGTCAGTATTGAAAGAACTAGTTTGAGGATTTGGCACTCTTTAGATATAGGAATTATTTGCTCTTGGAGATCTCAGCAGCTTAGCCATCATTTTGCTCATACTGACATATGTACAGTGAATATGAGAAAACTTGTATAGCATTTTTTTCCTCTGAATTTAGCTCGTTGGCACTAGTAGCACTGTATGTTTATCGGGTATGAGTTGTAAATACCAATGTGCTGTTTGCTTTTATGACTCTGTTTATAGTTGTGAATAGTTAGCTCATTTTGTTGAAGCATGATTTTAATGAAAGCATGGTCATGAGTTTCGTTTTCTTTGTTATCTTCGTTCTATTACATGGTCATAGAAAATAGGACAGTGATAAAAAGAACTAAATTAAGAAGAATGGATAGATAAGTGAAAATCCATTAATCCCTAACAATAAAAGAAAACAAAAACAAAAACAGTTTGCAATTCCTGTCCTCTCAAGATAAGTTCAACACTGCTGCCTTTTCCTTAGGAAGAACAAAACCCTTGTGACTTGTAGATGGGTGTTAAGCATTCATGACTTTCTTGAAATAAATCACATGATTTTATGTATGTCGAAATATGGGTTTTGCTAGGGATAATCTCTAAAACTTTCATCAGGATCTCAAGAGAATGTGTGTCTTTCTAAAGATTTTTAACTCATGAGAACCTCCTTATCATTCCCACAAACTATTAAAACACACCCATTACAAATAGAATTCTGGTAGGTATTTTGAAGTTTGCTTTTAGTGACCATTAGCTATGTGTGAGTGATACAAAATCTACCTATGGCAAGAAAACAAATTGTTCTTTTCTGAGAATTTATGATTTCCAGAAAGCCAAATCACACATTATTGAAAACTTCAGTGTTTTCCCATGACCTGAAGGCTATCCTTATTTTTTGTGAGCATGTGCAGACATGAATATGAAACCCCTCACAATTTGGCTCCAGTTTAATTTTCTAACTTTATATCATAATATCATTCTTTTCTATAGCCCCCTTCTTCTAGCTCAGTGAATCTGGTATTGTCCTTTGAATTCTTGTGGTTTCTCTAGTTTCTTGACTCTTTCTTTGACTGTTACTATTCTACCAACCTGGAACATTTTCTGCTTATTTTTGCTTCTAAGTCCTCTGTGTCCTTTAAGATTGTTATCAGTAGTGCAGGTAGGAGGTAATATAAGCCTGGAAAACCAGTGAAATGGAAGACCAATGGATGGAGAGTAGAGGTCTTAAAAGGTATAACACAGGGCTTCTAATTGGATGGTGTGGAAGGGAATGAAGGATACAAAGGAAGGAGTTCTTTTTTTAAAATTCTTTTAAAATTTTATTTTAAAGAAATTTCAAAAGCAAGATAATAGACTAACAACAAGTCAGTGCACTGCATATTATCATCTTTTTTTGTGTGTTATCTTTAAATTAGTTATCAGAGTACAAGATATGGACATTTAATTGTCCAAACAGTATTAACACGAACCTTTCTTTTCTATGAACTAAGATAAGTTAGTAGTATAACTATCTTATTTATCTTGTATATATATATGTGTGTGTATGTATATGTATGTGTGGATTTTTTTTGCTTTTCCCTTCTTTTCTCCTTTTCCCCTTCCCAGTTTCTCTTTCCTTTTGAAGTTTCTTCCCGTTTTACAGCATTTGTTGTACATTTTGGATCTTATTTACTCTTTCAGCATCTCTAGGGAAACAATATTATGTTTACACATGTGAGTTTGATTTATTTAACTTATAAGTGTGGTCTTGAGTTGCATCCATTTACTTCTCCAGTTTACCCAGTTTATAGATGAGTGGTATTCTATTGTATAAAAAGACCGTATCTTTTTTATCCATTCCTTGGTTGATGGGCATTAGGTTGTTTCCAAGGTCTAGCTATTATGAATTGTGCTGCTGTAACATGGGTGCATGCATATTGCTTAGGTACAATGGTTTTAATTCTTTTGGGAAAATACCAAGAAGGGGTATAGCTGGGTTGGGTGGGACCTCCAATCTTAGTTTTTTTGAGGAATCTCCACGCTGATTTCCACAGTGGTTGCATCAGTTTACACTCCTACCGACAGTGGAGAAGTGTTCCTTTTGAGAAGATTTCTGTCTTGGGCTTTTTAGATGATAATGCAAATCATTGAAACAGGAAATGGAGGTAAAACAACTTCTAATAAGAAGTGGAGCCAAAATGTGAGCCCAGGTGATCTGGCTAAATCTTTGTAATTAATCATTATACTACTTCTAAAAAAATGAAATGTAAGCTTGTTCTCAGGAGTTCTGAAAAATTCTACCGTTTAACTGGGAAGTTAAATTATGTAAATAGTTGAATAACACTCAGTGTAAGAACTGATGAATCATTAGTACATGCAGTGTCCTTATGGAAACTGTTGTTATGCAAAAATATTAATCATATAAACCTGGCATGGCATTGTACACACCTGTGGATCCCAGCACTCTGGAACCTGAGTCACCGTGAGTTTGAGGCCAGCCTGAACTACATAGCAAGACCCTGTCTCAAAAAAAAAAAAAAAGAAAGAAAGAAAGAAAAAGATGACAAATGGTATTTTACACTCCTATTATGTGCCATATACTCTTAAATGTGTTGTCTTATTTAATCCATATATCTCTGTGAGAATAGGTGTTAGTATTTCCACTTTATAGAGCTAAATCTGAGCAAAGAAATTGTTTGCTTAAAGTTTCACGGATGTGTTCTATTTTAGACAAAGTAGGCATTCAATATGTTTGATACATAGTTTGAAATCTTTGAAGAAAGTCGAAAAGAAAAAAATGACCATCAAAACCAGTGAGTCATACATAGTCACAAGTATCCAGCATTGAATCCAGCTGCCTTCTATTAAGGGGATTTGCATGTAATGCCAAAGAGGATTTTTAGTATGCTGAACTGGATAAACAGCCTTTTTGTATGTCCTTTTTAGCCTATACTAGGAACAGTAGTAACTATGTTCAGCTGCTAACTACTTGAGGCCCCCCCAAACAGTCCTTTGCATTGTATTTTATGGTCTGGTCAGCATTTAGCAAGTCACCACCAGAGCTTTTTGTTCTTGAATTTATGGTAATAGAAATTTAGTTTTCTCTCCATTCTGTTCTGAACTCAAACATGGCTAGAATATTCAGGGGTTCCTTGATTTAAAAGCTGGGCAATTTGAGGATAGTTGGGCACTTGGAGATGAAAGAGCTTGATGTGTAGCACAGGAAAAAGGAAGCAGCAGGGACCTGCTTGGGCTTGAGCCACACTTGGTACACAGACCCTTGCCAGGTGATCCTCCATCACCTTCTTTTCATCTTGAGCTTCTCTCAGCAAAGAAGTTCCCTAGACAGTGGTGTTCCCTAGACAGTGGGCAGACTGAATTATTTTTCTAATTAGTTTTAAGAAATACTACAAAGGGTTATCTGCTAATGTTTTAAATTTATAACTGAAGCTAGAATGTGATCGATTTGGGGGGGGAGGACAGAGATTAACTATGTAGCCTAGACTTTCCTCAAACTCACCATGATCCTCCTGCCTTAGCCTACCAAGTGCTGGGATTACAGGTGTGTCCTACAATGCCTGGCCTTATCTTTTCTTTAAAATTATTTAATTCTATGTAGTCACCGTCTCCTCTAGTCTTTGAAATATTCCCAAAATTTTGAACAGTGTTTATTTTAGGAATGGGGAGGAAAATCTTTTTATTGTAATTCTTAAGTTTAAAGGATATGGAACATTGGTTTTTATAATGCTCTTCTCCAAGTATTGGGTTAATTTAGTGGTTTTCAGTCTGTAAACTCTGGACCCTGAGTATGGATGAGGAGAGTAGTAGCCTGTTGCGTTTTGTGAGGCACCCTTAAATCCATATTTGTAACAAGCATTTTCTGTAGAAAAAGTAATTTGTTTCATATATCATTTATTAGCTATTTTTCAGATCCCTGTGGCTATGCTTCAAATTAGTAAACTAAAGTTTCTTTTTAAAGTATTACTGAGTAGCTTTTCCTCATTATGTATTTTCGTAGCCCATAGAGACTGAGAGGGCAAACATGATCATCTTGGGTGACTATGATATTTTTGATATTAAAAAAAATTCTTACATTCAGGGTTGATAACTCTTGGTTTAAGTTTTAAATTATGAGGGGTATGTCTTTCATAATAACAAATTGACTGTAATTTCTTATTAGTTAAAAACGTAGCACTTGGTCATACGCTATTGACTGTATGTACTAATTCTTTTTATTTACATAGCCTAAACCTATTTATATCTGCTTATTAACCATTTCCTCATTCTGTATTTTTATTTCTTAATAGAAATTAGTACAAAGAAAATTGAGAAGGTAAAAATGTTTAGTGATCTTTTGTGCCCAAGTAAATTGTATATATTCCAAAGCTTTGAAATTATTTTTGGACCTTTCTTCTTACTAACTTATCTGGAATAAAATGCTATTAATTGACTTCTACTTTTACTATGCTTTTTGAGGTCATCTGAAACAAAGACTTTAATTTCATATAAGTAATCTTTTTAGCCAAGACAGATGTTCCCAGAAAACAGTTGTTCTGAAGGATTATTTTGATTTTTAGTTTTTCCTTATCCCTTAAAATGCCAAGCTGAGTTTGACATGAGCCATGTTAAGCTGTCTGAAAGTATAATGCTTCTTTTGAAAAGAATTATAAATTTATATGGAATTTTAGTTGCTAGTTACTATCATGCCTTTATTTTACTATATAGGGCCAGGCAGCTGTGGATATTAGGGAAAGCTTTCAGCACCCTATAAAATTGATCAAATCTGAAAATAAACTCTTAGCAGGAAAGTATCATTTTTAATAGCTCACTGTTTTGAGTTGTATAAGTCGTTAGGGTGTTGACGTCAAGTCTTTTCAGATAAGCATAAGTTTAAAGTAATTATAAATATTAATACTAATAAAAGACTAGAGGGCTATTTCTTGGTAGGGGTTATCTATTGGATAATTTAACTTACATATTTAGGTTTACTGTGCTTTTTAGCTAAGAATTCATTTCAAATGGTTTTAAGACTTTTGGTATTTATAGTCCCTAGTTCTTCAGTTATTGAGTTGCTGATTGTCACGTTTTGGGTATCATATGTGTTTGTGAGTTGTATTAATTTAAAATATATGTTTTTTCTCATGTGGAATCTTAAAAAGGATGACATTTGAAAGTAGAAAAGAGACTAATAGGGAATGGAAAAGCTTTTGGAGGAAGGGAGAGGAGGACAGATACATTATCAGGGAGGGTAGATTTGAACAAAACACAATATGTGTATGTATGGAAGTGACACAGACCTATTAATCTGCACAATTAATATGAATTAGCAATAAATTATAAAAATAAAATAGCCATTGCCATAACCTAAGAAAATATACATATATATGTGTATATATAGGGTTTTCTGTGTTTAGTATGAAAGATTTGTTATCTGTAATGGCAAAATCCTTTTAGCACTAATAAGTTTCAGAGGCTAATATTTAGGAAATCTGTGTATAACAGCAAATTTGACATGTGTGTAGTTGAGAAATATAAATATGGAAATACGGTTTTTTGTTATTGTTTGTTGAGAGTTTATCTCACTGTATTGTCCAGGCTGGCCTCAAACTCCTGGACTGAAATGACCTCACTGTCTCAGCTTTCCTAGTGCTGGATCTCCAGGCCCATGCTAGTGCACCCAATCTGGAACTAGATTGCTATTGATAATTCAAAGGGAATGAACTTAGTTGGTCCCATTACAAAACAAAGCAGCAGAGTCAGCTTGATTGTGTGCTGCTGTGGTCATGTTTTCCTTAAGGGTATAAAATCCTTGGTTTTGATCTTACCTTGTTACAGCTGCAGAAGAAACTTACATGTTAAACTGCTTCCCCTGCTACAAGGGTTATGCACTCTCTGATTACTTTTCTTTTTTCTAATGCAGGTCAGACCATTTTGCTCTCTCAGCCTACCGTGGTACAACTTCAGGCTCCTGCAGTTTTGCCCTCTGCTCAGCCTGTCCTTGCCGTCCCTGGGGGAACCACACAGCTGCCTAATCATGTGGTAAATGTGGTGCCAGCCCCTGTGGTGAGCAGCCCAGTGAATGGAAAACTTTCTGTGACTAAACCTGCCCTACAAAGTGCCACGAGAAGTGTGGGTTCAGATGTAAGTTTGAAATGTAGTGCTTTTGTAATGCCTCGCTTCAAAAAAACAAAAACCACCTTTTGCATTTGTTTCCCTGTTTGTTTTTTTAAAAAGTTTGTCATACAGTGTGAAATAAGAGTGTGTTGAAATTGCACATTCAGTAATTGATGGGAAATTAGGGTAAGGCTAATTGTGTCAGAATCTTAAGGTTTTTAAAAGTCTGCTCTGGCTTGCTGAGCAGTGAAGTATGCATGTTTCCCTTCTGTTTACTGCTTCTCTAGAACCTTCTCATAGTCCACGTCTCCCCTCTCCACCCGATCATCCACTGATATTTTACAGATTCTTTCATATTTCCTGATTGAAAATGCTTTTAAGAATTTACCAGATAAGAGTCTAAGGCAGTTTTATGTTTAGCTTCTCTCTTGAATTTTTGATGACTTGCTACTCTGAGGAATTCTGCGTCTTCAAAATTACTAGGAACTTTCTCATCTTTGTGAATGTTCAGATTTCTAGCATGCTGTAGGGATTTCTTGTAACTTATAAATCTTCTAAGACCAGTCTTTTCCTAAGCCTATTTGTAACACTTGGCAGCTTTCTTTCAAAGTAATTATAAGTAGCTCATGTGGTTATTTATTCAATAGTAACTGAACATCAAGGTCCTAAAATTTAGTCAAAGTTAAGTAAAACAATGAATCTAACAGTAGATTGTTTAAAATTATGATCAAAAAAGCACAGCCTATATTTTTTTAAAAATAAAATGGATATTACTTGTTAGTATTGGTACTCTTCCCTTTCTTTAGATAAATTACTTTTAAAATATTTCCCAAATCCCAAAAAAATTTTTTTCCCAAATCTAGTGAGTTATGGAAGGTTGTTTCTAAGACTACTGTCTGGTCTGCCTACCAGAATTTATTAGCCAGCATGTCAGTGCCCTATTTATTGTGAAATTGCTCTACTGTTTCATAAATGCAACCAGGAATCATAGTTGGCTATATTGTAGGAAATAAAAAAAACAAAAGAAGAAGAAGAAAGAAATATTGCTGAGTGAGAGTAGAGCATACAAGTTCTAACATAAGAGATCTATAATTTATGTAGGAATTGAAAACAATGTATGTCAAGACATAGAATGGGAAAATTAGTGCCATATGTGAATAGTACAAGAATTAGTGCTGAATATTTTGTTATACTATTTCGAGGGCTAGAATAAGTAAGCACAATACTTGTAACATAGTAGGCACTAACACATAGTATGTGTTTCAGAAGGCTGTTTATTTTAAAATGCTCAAGGCACAAAGTGAGGATAGGACAGGAGAGGAAGATTAGAAAAATGCTGATAGGAATGGAAGCTGAGTATATAATACTTTCCTTTTGGTGCGTGGGCAAATTCTTAACAATAAGTGCAATAATGATAACAAACAATATTGCATGATATTTTCAATTAAGTTGTACAACCAACAAGAAAAGAGTATGCTTTATACAGAAGACTGAGAAAGTTAATATGATAAAATAGGATTTAAAAAGAAATTTAAAAGATTCCTTAAAATTTCTGTTGAATACTCCATAAATTACAAACCTGAAGGTTTCTTGTGTAGTGTTCCCAATGCAATAGAAAATACTCTTGGTTGCTTTTTTGTATTATGTTAGGACATTTAAATATTTTTCATAAAATACTTCAGACATAAAAATGATAAAAGCCTAATAACCTTTTAAAATATATGGGTCAATGGTACACCAGAGTTGTTAAAAATATTGATGTAATCTAAGGCTGTATCATACAATTATAACATCCCAGTCACGGGAAACTCAGAGGGATGTAGATAGGATTGAGAGGGTGTCTACAAACCGTGTCGTAGGTAGAAGAAAGGTTTAAGGGTTGGAATGAAGACGAGACGAGACTACTAAAGTAGTCCTGGGGGCCAGCATCTGGGAAATGAAAGTTGTCATGTGGAAAATAGTAGAATTATTCTGAGTTATTCCAGAGGCTTATCTGAATAGGTCTATAGGTTAAAATATAGAAAGGTGCTGTCTAATCTTAAGATTTTTTTTTAAAGGTAGCCATTACATTTAGACTAGAGGAAGTCAATATCTGAATAATGAACATCTGAACATTGGTGATCACTGGATGCCACTGACCAATTTTATAATTTTGAAACATATTTCAGTTTAATTATATGTTGGTCAATTAGCCAGACATCTTTTATTGGTTCTTTGATGTAGAAACCATGTTTCTTCTGCTTTTGCATTCTTAAGAGGGCTCTGAAAATTTGTTGAATAATTTGCCAATAAAGTTTCAGTTAAGACTGAGGAATTGAAGGATGAGAAAGTATAGCACTGATAAATATTAGCTTTTGGTTTTTGTATTACTTATTCTAGAATTCTTACTATTTTTTAAAATTTAGAGTTGACAGTTTTATAAAAGATTCAAATGCTCTATGTTTAGTACAAGAGACTTAAAAACTATTAGAATAATTTTCTAGTCAACCTGCATTGAGGTTTTTGTTCTTATTTTTACTTGGCCAGCATGTTAGGAAGTGAGCCAAGCCTTGTCAGTGTGAGTTTTTTGGAAGAGGTTGTGATTGAATATTTGTTTCAACTAATGAAGTGTTAGTCTGTCCTATCAGCTGGCCAACACAAAGTAACCCAGTAACCCAAAGTAAATCTGTTCCGAAAGGAGCTGTAGAAGAGAACTTTGATCTACTTATGCAGTCTTCTGTGTTAGTAACTTGGTTAACCTTAACACAGTGCATGTGTTTGCTAGTTTTAAGTCTTGTTAAATTATGATAAATTTGAATTAGTATAAATTCCTAATTCAAATGGGTCAAAAAAAATTTCATCATGTGCTTTTTGTGCTCTTAAGCCAAAAGTGTGGTGAAAAGTTGTAATTCAGCAAAAATATTGTATCAGTCTATTGTGGTTTTATGATGCTGACATGGCTACTTTTTTTCTACCTTTTTTTTCAAGTCTTCTGTTTGGCTAGTCGCTCTCTCTTGAGGTCTGCTACTGCCATAAGTGGCGTTTTTAGCATACCATATTCTGTAAACTGCATTAAGTGCCACATTTTTGTTATGAAACAGTTTGCCTGGTTCAAATTATAATTTTACTCTTCCTGCCTTTTGCTGGTAAATCTGTTTTGTTTAACTCTTGGAAATCTTATCTACGTTTTCAAGAAGTATGGTTTGCTTTTGGCTATGATCCCAGTGGAAAAAATGAACATAGTCTCTTGTTTCAGTGTAAAAATTCTCTGTGCCCTTTGTTAATAAATGGAAATCTCAGAACTACAAGGTGGACATCATAAGACAGCCTGCTTAACTGCCTTTAAAGGGCAATTGAATGTTGTCACATGTCAAACCAAGGGATGGAGAACAAGCAGTCTGTTTAAGTCTGCACTGCACTTAACTACTTCTGCCTACCTGATCATAATATGACAAGTTTATGGAATGTTGCTGTCCAGGTTTTAGGGTTATAGAATTACATTATTTGTGTTACTGGGATAAAGGGCCAGGAAGAAATGAAATTATATTCTTCAGTGGGCCAAGGGCCAACGAGAGGCTCAGAATGGAAAGAAAATCATCAGAAAATGGTATAGCTTTAGAGGTAACCTCAGATAGGAGAGGGCTGGGGATATAGCTCAGCTCCATAAGCACCTGCCCTGCAAGCGCAAGGTCCTGAGTTTGATTCCTGGTACCCACCCCTCCCCCCCAAAAAACCCTCAGATAGGAGGTTGATTAAGAGGTGCTGACTGTACTTCCAGGAGGTTCCTAGGTATTTTTTGCTGCCTGCCCCTTCATTCCAGTGAATGTTTTTCAAACTGTTCAAGAGTATACATTGCTGTATACTCTTCATATACCTCTGGTTAGAGGCCTTGATTTTCTCTGTCCCTGGGGGACTACTTCTGGGAAGTCTTGTTCTAGGATCCCTAGAGCTGTCATGAAAAGAGGTGCTGGGGAAGGAGGGAAGGAATTCCTTTGCTTGGGCTGGCAGGTATTAGAGATGATGTGAGGGGCAGTCTTCTGGTATGCAAATTGAAACTTTGTATTTATGTTCCCTAGAAGTGGTATTAAAGAGTTAAGTTAGAGATTTCACTTGTTAGTATCGTTAGCATATATGTGATATGATACAGCCCCAGACAGATGCTCTATACATAGCATTCCTTTGGGTTTTTTTTTTCTTCAGTAGAGGAATAGAAACTTGGAGAATCTACCATTTTTAATAGCAAGCAGGAAGCAAGCCTTCTGACTGGCCAGAGGGAAACTTTTCTTCATCCTCTAAAGTTGCTTGCTGGAAATGGCCTGGGTAAAGAGTGGTCAGGGCTTTATATTTTTGGCTTACCGAATGAGACTTGTAGGAGCAACAGATTCCCTAGTGGTATGTCTCAAAAAATGTCTATGCTGGGCATGATGGTGCATGCCTGTAATCCTAGCACTTGAGAGACTGAGACAGGAGGATCACTGCAAGTTTGAGTCTAGCCTGGGCTACAAAGTGCATTCAAGGCCAGCCTGAATTGCATGGTGAGACCCTGTCTCAAAAAAAAAAAAAAAAAAAAAAAAAAAA
>PVJX010006080.1:0-32066 GCA_004027295.1 Dolichotis patagonum | reverse complement strand
TTTAGTAAGTTCTTTAACAACAAAAATATTGAGATCACCGTATTTTTTTAGGTTGCAAGTAAAGGAATCTATCAGAACAAATACAGTAGCACAGATTTGGAGATATTTTTTAGGTAAAAAATTACTTCTATGCTGACTACATTTAACTTTGCTGCTACCAGAGACTGCAAATAAAAGCATGCTTTGTTAAAATATTTCTCTTAAAAGGAGTTTTAGAGTTTCTAAAAATTTATCTTGAGTAAAGATTTTGGTAGTTAAATTTTATTTGTGGTTACAGTAGCTTTGGAAGGGCAAGTCGACAGGGTTTGTTTGTTTTTTCCTTTCCTTTCTCTTCTTGTATTTATTTCATTTGGATAGCTTTATGTTTTGGCAACTTTATCATTCTTTATATTTTTCAGTTTGGTATCTTGGTATGGTTAAAGATTATTTTTAAAAGATGCTGATTTGTATCTAAATAATTACATGCTTTTTTCTTCTTTCTCTGATTTCCCTTTCTGCAACCTTACCTTGGGAATTCATTCTTGGGAAACAATTTAATATAGCTCGTACATTCCCAGGCCAGAAGTAATCAGTCTTACTAGTTTTGCACGCATCTTTTCTGAGGCAATTTCTTGTTTTTGTTTTTGCTTTTGAGACAGTATTGCTTTGTAGCCCAGGCTGCCTTCCAACTCAGGAATCCCCCTGCCTCAGCCAACTCAGTGCTGGGATTATAGGCATGCACCACCATGCCCTTTCTGAGTCAGCTTCTTGACATGTATGTATTTATAGTTTTTACCCATTGATCTGTTTTACTGAAATGGTAGCACAATATACATGGTGTGCTAGAACTTGCTTTGCTCAATTATATAGTTCAGAGGCCTTTCCATATCAGGATAGCACGAAGATCTTAGTTTTTAAATAACTATATGACAGTCTGTTTCATAGAGGTACCAGAATTGAGGTCTATTTTTTGTTTTATTAAAAGTTTATTAAACTGTTACATTCTAAAAGCTGGGCTGGATTTTGTTGAATTATCTAAGATTTTTTATTTGGTTTATCTAGGAACAACTTGTTAGAGACTCTAGTTAGAGAAAAGCATTTTTTGCCCCTCTTGTCTTATTCCCAGCTCCAGGGATTTCTACTTTTTGTTGGAAGTTAGATTAATCCTTTTATTTTACTTCATTTTATAAAATACTAGGTTTTGGTATATGTTTTTTGGTCATATCCATTCCTCCATATCCAACCTTCACACCTCTCTTGCTAATGTACTAAAGAGTCTTACGAGAAATTCAGTTAAAATATTTATGTGACTAGGATTGCCATAAATTAAATTTGCCATTGATTTTAGCTGTGCATGTTTTTAGAATATATCTATAAATATGTTTACTCTTGTATGCAATAATATATGTTATGTAATGGGAGAAGTGTTGCAATAAAATTTTCCTTTAAATCAATTTCAGTTCAGCTTAAATTTATTTATGTATTTTGGTCTGATGTGATGCAGAGGTTAGTCAGTGCATTTCTGCATTATCCATCAGTTTGGAATGCAAGATTCAGCTACGTGAAAATTAGGATTGATCGTGAGGTGTTCAGCAAGTCAGTAATTACTAGGTGACTCATCCATTGATTATCAATACTCGAACTTGCTTGAGTTTACTTGAGATGTAGCCATATATTTTGTAGCAAAAAAATCTTGCGTTAATGTTAATTTACAGTCATTCAGGTCTTTGAAGCTCATTTCCTAGCAACGTCACAGAATCAAGGCTCTAAATCCAAGTATGTTACAGCTTGCAAAGTTAAAAGCAAAATATAGCTGGGCGTGGAGGCACATGTGTGTAATCTCTGCACTTGTGAGGCTGAGGTGGGAGGATTGCTGTAAGTTCAAGGTCAGCCTGAACTATACAGTGAGATCCTGTTTCAAAACACAAAACAAAACAACAAAAAAACCAGATTTGGAAGTTTGACTTTTAAATTGATTCATCCCTCAAAAGGAACTTACCTATTTGTGAAAGTCTTCCCTCTACATGTATTTCTTACTTTCAAATAAATGTTTAATAAGCAAAACATCACATTTTATGGTGCAGCGACACTAAAGAGAGAATATTTTGCAGCTGTGGAGTTATTTCTTCTGTTCCTTTTTCTTTTCCCAAAGCACAATGCTTGGTGGGAAAGATGTCGGAAGGTAAGATGATCAGAAACAGGCTGGCCAGCTGTTTGCTCATTTCTGTCTGTGTTGTCATCTGCTATGCATATAGGGGACATCTGTTAATTGATTAATGGGCCAAAGTATTGATTTTATGTTTTCAGATTGCTAACAGAGAAGATTAAGCTCCCAGACACAAATAGTTCCATAAGTCTCTGCAGACAGACACATAATTAAAGTAACCACACAGTTCACTGAGGTTAAGAGTTCCATGCTGTGATTACAACACTCCCTATTTGTTATTTCAAAGCAGTTTGGAGCTATTGTATATGTACCACTGAGTGTGGAGTCAGCGGACCTGAGTTCTAGGCTTGGCCCCTGTAATAGTGGATGAGGCTTATTTTAAGGAATCTTTTTTGGTACCAGGGATCGAACTCATGACCTTGCGCTTGCCAGGCAGGCACTTATGTGGCTGAGCTAAATCCCTGGCTTATTTTAAGGAATCTTAAAAAAAAGATACACATTTTAGTAGGTCCAATTAACTAAATATATTATGAAACATTAAAATAATCAAAATACTATGCCACTTTCCTCATTGCATGTCAAATATGATTATGATACATTGTGTGTACAAAAACAGTTTACCAAGCAGAATTATAGAGTAATCCATTTTGTCTTATAAAGGTAAATACTCTCCAATAAATACCAAATACCACATCATGTATGTATGTATTTTGTTTAAAAAATCATACTTATATTCTTTGCCTAAAAATATAGGTGAATTTAAATATATATTCAGTGACTAATCATAAGGATTGCTGAGATACAAAGTTAACCACCTGTGTTTTTTGCTTCCTTTGGGTTTTATTTATTTCTACTGTATTTGCCCTATGTTTTTATTGCTAGTATCAAGTATTTTCAGAATTATTATAATGGATCTTTTTGTATGAGATGGCAATGAATATTTGACCACAGGTGGTTTTCATTCTTATGGTGTGAGGCATGTGGGTTGACAGCCTTTGAAACTTTAATGCTGTGTAATATGCAGGTGCTTTTATTGTTTATAGATATGCCTAATCCTTGTTTGAAATGTGTACCATCTGTAAGCCTCCCCAAATTCCATAGCTTAATTAGCCTTTAAAGTAAGACTGCCTTTTATCTAACTTTTAGTATAAACTCTTCCATCTGGGAACCTTCTTTTTTATGTGCTTGTTCAGTGTTCTGTGTACTTGAGCACACCAATATTAATCATGGACTCTGGCATTCTCAGTAACAATGAAGATAACTAAAAATAACTTTAGACCAAACAAAGTGGTATTGTCCAGAGAGTAGTGGGAAATTGGTGAATAATCTAGCCATTGAAGATTTGTCGCTGCTGCACGTGCATGTGTGTGTAACATTACTGAAGAATGGATAGGTGTTCTGCAGGGAAATTTTATAGATGGTAGTTATTTAACACTGGCATTTGCATGAAGTTTTAGTTAAAAAAGATAACAGCCAGATGTGGTGGTGTATACCTGTAATCCCAGCGCTCTGGGAGAATGAGGCAAGAAGATTGCAAGTGTTGAGCCTGGGCTGGGCAGTTTAGCAAGATTTTGTCTCCAAATAAAAAATAAAACTAGCTGAGTGCAAAGGCTTTGGTTTCAATTCCCTGGTCCTCCCCAAAGAAAAGAAAAAGAAAAAAGCCAGTACTTCTCATGACATCTTATGTATCATCTCTTTTCCTTCTGGGTTATGACCGGAACAGTATTTACAGTATTTGGTGCTGAGAGGTTGCTTGATTGGTTTTGGAATGCCTCTTTCTAGAAATGTAGTATTTGGATGGGGAGTATGTTGTTATTTTAAAAGAAATTGATATGAAATTATTTAACTTTATTTGATGGTTGGTTATGGAATACCTACAGTGTTTATTTTTTAAAATTCCATTATAAAATATATAGAGGTCATTCACTCAGCCACCTATATACTTAATCAATTTGGTATTATTGCTTGGTGCTTTTTATGGACTTAATTTTGCTATCTCTTCCTTTTGCCCAAAGAAATTAGACTAATGCTGTAATGCTTTATAAATTAGTTTAGAGAACTTAAAAATAATTTTACTTATTGAGTTTTGGTTATGATAGGTATTATATTAAAGAAAAAGGTAGTATCAGACATGGTTTTGGGTTCCAAGGTGTAACGTCTAGGTAGAAAGAAATTTAACATTCTGGTTTTTTTGGGGGGGGTATTTCTGGGGATCAAACTCACAACCTTGCTCTTGCCAGACAGGCGCTTGTGCCACTGAGTTATATCCCCCCCCTAAGAAAGTTAACATTCTTGAAACATTTGTGACCATAAGAATATTGCTATTCCACTTCTGGGCATATTCCCAGAAGAACTGAAAACATCATACCGCAGTTATACATGTGCACCCATGTTTATAGCAGCATAATTTGTAATAGCCAAATCTTGGAAACAACCTGAATGCCCATAAACTGAGGAATGAATAAAAAAGATGTGGTATTCTTATACAATGGAGAACTACCCAGTTATAAAGAAGTATCATATTGAGGCTTTTATAGATAAATGGATGTGACTTGAGACCATACTCATAAATCAATAAATCCAGCCTCACATGTGTAAATACTATATTGTCTCCCTAGTGTAAGAAACTGAAAGAGTTGGTAAGATACAAAATCTTCAATAAATATTGTGAAAGGATAAGAAACTGCTCAGAGGGGGGAAAAATAACTCAGGAAAAAGGAGAAAAGAAGGAAGGAAAACAGAAAAACAGATACAAATTTGTATATATATACTTAAGATAGCTAAGATAATTTTACTACTAATTCTATTAGTTCTTGGAACAAAACAGTTAACATTCATAGGATTAGATCAATTTTGCATGTTTATATCTGGTAATCAGAGTAACTCTTTTGACGATAACTACGCAAAATAACAACCTTAGTTATGTTCTTATCACCTTGTTTTGAAAGCCTATATTGTTATTGTTTTGGGCTCTTTGTTATTGTTATTTATTTGTCTCTTTTGTTTCTTCTTTTCTTGTGTTTTGTTTTTCCCTCTAATACAGAAGAGATAGATGCACATGTGTAGGCTTATTCATACCTAGAACTTCTGAAGAGTTTACAAGGATTGATCTTATTATGAATAGCTACTTTGCAGAAAATGAGACATTATGGTGGCCATTACTGATTTCCTATCATTTTGAAGTCCAATAATGCTTTTATTCTTTGTTTTGATTGGTTTTAGTGTGTTTTCCATTGTTTGATTTCAATATGTGTGAAGGTATGGACAGCTATTTTGAAGAGAATAAGAGACATTAGGGTAGCCATTGTTGATTTTCCTGTTGTCTGGTTTTGAAGGCATGTAGTGCTTTCATTCTTCTGTTTTGATCAGCCGTATACTATTTTGTTTTGTTTAAATTCATTGTGTGGACAACTACTTCAAAGAAAACAAGAGACATTATGGTAGCCACTGTTGATTTCCTGTTGTCTTGTGTTGAAGTCCTGTGTTGCATGCATTGCTTTGTTCTGATCTGCTTTGTTCTGTTCTGTTTTGTTTTTTCTCTCTAAAATAAAAAAACTAAAAATGTTGATATGTAAAATAAAGAATATTCTAGTATAAATTCTAAATTATAAGGGCATTAGATGATCAGAGAAGTAAAAATCAGGTAAGAATAATTAGAGTTTGGAGTGGCCTTTAGAATGAGGTTAGTGGAAGAGATGTAAATGGGGATAAACTTTATAAAGAGAAATAAATCAGACATATAGAGATTATAGAGGAGCCTTAAATAAGAAGATAATATAACTTGAATAATTGTAGAGTTAGGGAGGAAGTGTGGTAAGTAGGGCAAGTTAAAAGTAGGTAGCTGAATGTATGACCACCTTGTCTTTGGAGTGGAATTGTAAGATAAAAAATTGGGAATGGTAGAGAGGATGAGATGGAACACAATTCGAACAGTTAGGAGTCTATTGCAGTAGTCCATGGGTGAGTTAATGAGTGCCTGTATTAGGAGTGTGACAGTGAAAATAGAGAAAAAGGAATAATCGAGACATTTTCATTGAAGGAGACTTGATCATTAGCATATACTCACATATATTTAGTGAGGAAATAAGGGATTGAGGAAGGGAACAAATATAGGGAATACAAGAAAAATAATAATTATCACATTCCTTTATATCCTGACAGATATTTAGTATTCACAGAATATGTATAGATTAAGAGAAATTAAGTGGAGGAAGATGTACTCAATTTAGACATACTAAATTTGAAGTGATAAGTTCTTTACAAGTAGAAGTAATATAAGTAATTGGATATATAGTTCTAGAGCATAATGTAGTGCCAGGGATGCTGATTTAATCTTTTGTATCTGGGGATTTTGCATTGGATTCAGCAATCATTTAGAATAAATGTGAAAAACTTGCATCTGTAATATACATCTGTAGGCATTTTTCCTTGATATTCTCTAGACAATTCAGTAAACAAATACTTACATAGTATTTACATTGTATTAGATGGTGTAAGTAATCTGGAGATGAGTTAGTGTAAATGGGAAGATATGAGTAAGTTACATGCAAATCCTATGAAGTCATTTACTTCAGGGACCTATACATCTGTAGATTTTAGTATCTGTGGAGAGCCCTTGAGTTATTTTCTCTAAATACTGAGGCAAGGCTTTGTATACAGATGTTCTTAAAAGCAGATTCTGAGAAGTTTCCAAGGGGAAAACTAGAAGATCAATAAATAAGCTTCAGAAAACCCCAGAAGAAATAATTTAACAGGTTGATTTTGATGAATTTACTTAGCAATATATTTTAAAACTTGTTTTGATACAACCCATATCCTATTTGTTTAAAAATATTTGTGAAAGTCAGTATATTCTGATCTCTTTTGATCTGATTCTGAATCCAGAATATTCTGATTTATTCCATCTTTTTGTAGATTGCTGTGCTAAGAAGACAGCAGCGTATGATAAAAAATCGAGAGTCTGCTTGTCAATCGCGCAAAAAGAAAAAAGAATATATGCTAGGGCTGGAGGCAAGGTTAAAGGCTGCTCTTTCAGAGAATGAGCAGCTGAAGAAAGAGAATGGGTCACTGAAGCGGCAGCTAGATGAAGTTGTGTCAGAGGTAAGTGACAGTGATGGAGCCAGCTGCGATGGTTCGAGGTTTTCTTTCTGGTAAATTAATAAATTTGTACATCTTAAATTGCATAAAACAACAGTGCTAGGAAAATGAGGGTATAATAAATCAAAAAACATTTGTAGTAGCAATAAAAAAATGTGGAAGAACCTTTTGAATTGTATCTTCCAGTCTCCATAGAAAAGACATGTTTTCTCTAGTTTCTCCTAACTCTACTGTAGCACCCTCTCTTCTTGATGAATCACAGTAAAGCACCTGAATAATACTCAGTTCTATCCTTTTGTGCAAGACAATAATGAAAAAGAAAAATGTATTTTTATTTTTTCTTTGTCCATCTGTTCACTGTTACATTTTTTTGCGTTCTACTGCCAATACTAATCCTGAAATGATTAGTCTCAGTTCTGTTCATGAACTCTTCTGCTTTCAGCATTTCTATTGCAGTGTAGAACTGAACCAAATGGATGCCAATTAAGCAAGGTATCTTGGACTGTTTGGTCTTGCTCTTGAGAGCACAGGGGTTTACTCCAGTGGGTTGCTGGAAACAATGACTTCAAAGACAGTGAAATAACTTAGACACACACACTTAAAATATTGTATAGTTTCTCTTCTCTAAAATGTTGTATAGTTTGTTCCTAAGAAAATAGAGGTATAATTTTTAATTATTTTACATTTAAAATATAAAATACAAAAGAACAAAGTAAAAGAGAATAGGAAGTAAGTATAGTCAAATGACTAAAAAAGGTAAACATTTTTAATTGAAACAGGACATTGAGATAGCTCCAACAGTGCAACAACAACAGACATTCATAAAGAGAACAGAGAACTTTCAGAATTGCTTCAGAAAATTGCAAGAATGATGGGTTAAATGTGTCGAAAATGAGCAGGGGTATTTTGAGGAAGATTAATGGCAATGTGTCCTTTACTATAATGTGTGTTTTTAAACACTTGCTACATTTTTCAACCATACCTTGTATCTCAAAATTCTTTGGAGATCCATAAAAATATAGAGCTGTTAAATTTTCTGCAGTATGTATGTATGTGTGTATATGTATGTGTGTGTGTGTGTATATATATATATATATATATATATATATATTTTTTTTTTTTTTTTTTTTTTTTTTTTTTTGAGACAAGTTTTTGCTGTGCAGTTTAGGCTGTTCTTGAACTCTTGAACTTTTGTGATCAAGGCTGGCTTCAAACTCAGGGCAGCCCTCCTGCCCTGAGGCAGGGATTAGCCCCCTGAGTATTGGGATTAGAGGCATGAGCCACCATGCCCAGCTGCAGTATATTTTTTCCTGCTACTTTTTTTCTGTGTGTTTTTGCTGGAAAGGAAGACTTGGAAGGCTCCACTCTAGTCTTTTGAAAAGTAGTACTTCTTCACCTTTGAGCTTTGTTTTTGTTTTAAAGAAAAGATATTTATGTAACTGTTAGGAGAATTCTTATCTTTAATGTTGGTTTTTGTGAGATTGATGTGTAGTTTAATTGTATTTCATATGGTCATTTCCTTTAGAACCAGAGGCTTAAAGTTCCCAGTCCAAAGCGAAGAGCGATCTCTGTGATGATAGTCTTGGCATTTATAATCCTGAACTATGGACCCATGAAGTAAGTGTATAGTTACTTGTTTTGGATAGTAATACTAAACATTTTAATACTCATTATTTTTTTTCATTATTTGTTATTCTTTAACTCCAATCATAAGCTAGAGGATAACTGATTTGTTTTGAACAGCATCAGCATCCTGGATGTGTAAAAAATAATTGAACAGGCCATGACGTCAGAGATTTCTTAATCTAGCTGGAAAGAGCAACTTTTTTTCTTTTTGGCTTTTTTTGTGGGGGGGTTGTTTGTTCTTTGTGTTTTTGTTTTTGTTTTGTTTTGGTACCAGGGATCAAACTCACAAGCTTGTGCTTGCCAGGCAGGCGCTTAGGCCACTGAGCTAAATTCCGGGCCCGAAAGAGCTACTTTTATGTCCTTTTACATAAAGATAGCCATGTTATAATGTAATCAGTGTGATAATATCAATATGGACAAGGTACTGAAAGAATATAAATAAATATGAATTCCTTAGTGTAACAGTTCATGGCATATTGATAAATCTAAAATGTATTTTTTTGCTGAACCAGTGATAAAAGAATCCCTGTGGAGGAGTCTGAACCTTGAAGTATATTTGTGTGTGTGTGTGTGTGTGATTGGGACTTGAACCCAGGGCTTTTTATTTTTTATTTTGAGGCAAGGTCTCATTTAATTGCTCAGGGTGGGATCAAACTTAGCCTCCTAGAGTGTTGAGATTACGGGTATGCACCACACCCTCTCCTCAGTTTGCTAGGTGGAAAAGCATGTCAAGCAGAGAGAACAGTATGTTTAATGGTACAATGGTATGACGTTTTCAGAAAAAAATAAATGAAGCATATGAGAAATGTGTGTGAAACTAAATGTATGACCAAAAGTGTATGTGGGACTAAATAATGAAGGGCCTAGGTTGCTTTTTTATACAATGAGCCATCCCTTTGCTTTTGGGCAGGGGGTAAAATAATCAGCTCTTTTCTTTGACTTTCCTTCCTAAGAAAATAGAGGTATAATTTTTAATTATTTTACATTTAAATATCAGTTTTTAAAGCTGACCATTAGAGCCAGGTGTAGTGGTGCACACCTGTAATCTCAGCACTTGGGAGGCTGAGGCAGGAGGATTGTTGCAAGTGCGAGACCAGCCTGGACTACCTAGTGAGCTCAAGGCCAGCCTGAACTGCATAGTGAGACCCTGTCTCAAAAAGGCAAAAATAAAAATAAAGTAAAACTGACCATTAATAATTCTGTCCTGAAGATTATCTTTCCAGGGACCACTTTTTCTTTTTAATGTGTCTTTACCTATTTGTTTATTTTTAATTGCCAGAGTAACTGTTTAAAGTAGAATAATAATTACTAAGATTGGAAAGAGTGAGGGAGTAGATCACTGCATACGTTTGCATGTATGAAAATATCAAGAAGTATGGAACTACATAGAGTAGAACATAAAAGACTTATAACTCACCTTCTTCTTAGCCACCTCTCTCTTTCTCCTTTTTTTTCTTTTTTGTTGTTGTTTTGAGACAAGATCTCACCGTGTAGTCCAGGCTGGCCTTGAACTCACACCAATCCTCCTTCAGCCTGATTGCTGGGATGATAGGCATGTGCTCCACACTCAGCTTTTGCTATTCTTTATAAATAATTTTTCCATACTTTCAAACGTACTACTTTATTAATTCAGTCAGAATAGGCTGGGGATTTAGCTCAGTGGCATAAGCGCCTGCCTTGCAAGCATGTGGTTGTGAGTTTGATCCCCAGTACCAATAAAAAAAAAAAAATTCAGTCATAATATATTTATTGAGTATTTGCTAAGTATTAGATATACTGTAAGAACAATAATATTATGGTTAGCAAAACTAACCTCATCCCTGCTCTAGTAGAATTTATAATGTAGCACAAGTGAACATATATTAATCAAACTAATTATTCAAATAAATGCAGAATTACAACCATGTGGGTTCCATGAAGGACAGGTACATGACATCATGAGACCATGTAATAGGCTCAGTTGACTTAGGGAAATAAAGCATGGTTTCTTCAAGCAAGGGGTGATTAAGTTAATCTTCAAAAGATTAAGAATTATTTAGATAAAATAAAGAACATTTCATATAAAGCAAACAGTATAAATACATGCAAGCTCACATTTATTTGTGTTTTTATGTTTATACTAATACAGTTTTAGAAATTTGCCTTTACCTGAGAGATTGCATACATATTATTGGTCCTGTGTTAGTTCCGATGCCAGCCCTGGAGGCTCTGCTGGGCTCCCTCTCTAACTGACCTCCCTTGTTCTGCCATCATACTCCCCCATCCTTTTATCTCCTTTTGTTTTCTACATTAGTACTTTTCATCATTTATGCAACTTATTGGCATTATTCTCTTTCTTTTCCTGTGAGGATTTTTATCCCCTTTGTTATCTAGTGCCATAGAATAATGTCTTGCACATAGTAGTCACTCAGGAAGTATTTATGATGTGAATAAATGAGTACACCTCCCTGTTAATGGTTATTATTATTTTTTTTTTACATCTTTAGCTAATTTCATTTCCTTTTTAAATTCTCTTATAGTCTTTCTTTAAAAAAATCATTTCTTTTTGTTGGAGTTGCTATAAACTCACTTGTACATTAAATATATAGCTAGTATTTATGCATAACTCACCTGCTTGCCAATAGTCTGGGTATACTTACTAATTTCTACTTTTGTTTTTTTATACACTCCATTTCTAAACCAAAAGAACTTTTTTCTGTTTTTCAGTTGGTTCTTAGTTTTATTTATGATTTTAAGAACTTCTCCCACCGACCTTCTTGGTATTGTTTTATTATTCCTTCACCCACTTTTCATCAGTTGTGCAATTTGTCATAGACATTTTCTTCCACTTGCTGAAGCCTTGTTCGTGCTATTAATTCTTTTATTCATATTTCATCCCTCCTACAAGGTCTTGGATCATGTTGTCTAATTCTCAAATTTTCACCTTGGAGATAATGCAGTGTTTAGCACAGGATACCTATGTTTTATATATGTTCACTCAGCATTGCTGAAAAACTGCATGCTTTTTTTCTTGGTACTAGTGATTGAGCCCAGGGCTTTGAACATGCTAGTAGACATTGCCACTGAGCTCCACCCTTAGCCCTTATGCATGCTTTTAGTCCCTTATTTCTTGTCTGGGGATGTGTGAGGTACATATTTATTTATTCAGTTAGACACAGAGTAAATATTTGTGGAGCACTTACTGTTTGCAGGTACTAAGCAAGGAGAAAGGGATGCAAACATGAATAAAAATGCAGTCTACTGAAAGAAGCAAGTATGTAAACAACTGTAGTATGAGAAAGAATTATGAAGATGGCAGAAAGATACATGCATTAGAAAAGAAAAAGATATTTTCTTTATATTACACTTTTTGCACCAAATGTATTGGTTTTCTATACCAAACAATTCTTCAGTTTTCTTCAATTTTCTGAACATCAACTGGGTGTCCTAAAATTTAACTAATTCTGACACTAACCAGAGTTGGCACAGACTCCTGTAAGTTAAGGGCTCAGTGCCCCAGACTGCCCCTGACATGAATCATCAGTCAAACATTCCAGTTTGTCACCTATAACTCTGACCTACAACTTGGTTGTAAATTGGGGTTTCCACAACACCCCTTCACCTTAAGGTTCAAGAATTGTCCAGAATGGACCATAAAATTTAGGGAAACACTTTACTTATTGTAAAGGATACACAGGGTAATCCACGTGGAAGAGATACTTAGGATAAGGTACAGTGGAAGTCACCTCCATTCCAGGTGCAGAACTCAGCTGGCAGCATCTTGTATTTGCCAGCCCAGAAGAACCCATTATTTAGGGTTTCTATGGAGGCTTCATTATGTCATTGTGAGTGATTAAACTATTGAACTTTGGTGATGGAACTCAGTTTCCTCCCTGGAGTTTAGGGGTTGAGACAGAAAATTTGAACTCAATGATGACATGGTTGGCTCTTCTGGTAGTCAGTCTTCATCTTCCCAGAGACATCTCATTAGCATAAGCTCAAGGATGGTTGGAAGGGGCTTGTGAATAACAAAAGATGCTCCTCTTACCTGTCACTCAGGAGCTCCCAAGGCCCTGTGCCAGGAACCCAGGACAACAACAAAATATATGTTTCTTATTATATTGCAGTACCACAAGCGTGTTCTTTTTTTTGAAATGGAGTTTTGCTGTATTGCTCAGGCTGGTTTCAAACTCCTGGGCTCAAGTGGTCTTCCCAATAAAGTCTCCCAAGTAACTGGGACTATAAGTACAGACCAGCATACCTGCGCAAACGTATTCCTGAGGGAATGTAGCAGCAGCCAGTAACACTGATAGTGACAGTCTTGGTGGCAGGCTTTATGCCATAGTGAGTCAGACAGGGGCACTTAAGAGGATGAGAGATAAGGGGGTTTTCTTGGGCCTTAATCTATGGTCGCTGATCCACCTAAGGTAAAGATATGTCTCCTTATCCTCCCTTGCCAACAATGTATAGAATGTGCCTTTCCATCACTCCTTTACTTGTATTTCAAGGACCAAGTCCACTGTGACAGCCTGGGGTGGGGGTTGGGGTTCGGGTTGGGGTGCACCATCTTGTGTCCAGGAGAATAGCTGTTGATTCATATCTTATACTGGAAGAGACCCTTTAAAACAAGAAGAAGAGGTTTCTTCAAAAACAAACAAACCAAACAAACAAACAAACCCATACTCACAACCCAGTGGAAAATCACCAAACTCTGGCAGTCTCACGAAAGCTGACCTCTTTTGTTAAAGGACTAATCTCATTTTTTCCAGCAGAGCTGGTTCCCCTTCAGGTTTTCTTAAGTTGAAGTCCATTCCCTCTGTTCTCTTGTTTCTCAGTTAAAGGTTTTGCCTATAAGTTCAAATGCTTGTGTTTCAGTTTTAATATTCACTATCACTCAGACAGAAGTTCCCATGGCTCTGGTGTCTGTAGCATTCGATGAACAAACAAAGAGAACAGGATTATGCTGCAGAATGTAAGAAAAGGATTGGGGGAAGCGTCTTCTTGTGGAAATCCTCATGTGTAAACCCAAAATTTGGAAAAAGTTTTAAATGAATTAATGATCTTCAAAGCTGCTGTGGGGATAGATCTTATTCCCATGGTTGATCCTGCATAAAAGGAAGAGCTCTTGATCCACATTTTATCAAGAAATGTGTTAGAAATAGAATTAGATGGACTGTATAAAATGGAGAATTAAGAATAGGAGAAAGTGTACATATTTCAAAATTCTGAGGATCAACCTGCTGATCTGTGTCTTTGGGTGAGGCTCTAGGAACAGAAAGCCAAGAAGTAGTGGAAATATTAGGAACTATTCAAACTTAAAAACATATTAAATGCCTTTAACTGTAGGAAAATAACAAAGATCTGGAAGGAATGAAGAAACATAGAAGTATGTTAACAAGTTGGAGTATCTCCAAGAAGGAAATAAAGAATTTGGCTACAAAAATCATAAAATCCAAGAACTGTCTTCTAGACACGATTTGGCATGAATAGTACAATATCAAAGGTTAAAGAACAAAAATGACTTGAAAGACTGAAACTTATCCCTGAACCAAATGTCAAGATAAAGATGTTCCATCATGTGTATTATTCAGAAGCATTTCTTGATTGGCCCCATCATTTTCAGTCTCTCACTGCAAGATGCGGTCTTCTTGGGTCTGCTTGTCTGCCAGAGGAGCAGGAAGTTCCCATTTGAAGCATATTCAATCTGGAAGATATTTATTGAACAACTTCCACATCTATGGTCTTGTGTATCTAGAAATCTTAAAAGAGCATTAATATGCTTTCATTGGTACAGATTGTGAGTTCTAGCTAAACTCTTCTTAGATACTACAAAATTAAGTTTGGCCAGACAAATAGACATTTTAAGCAGAGATTTCCAAAGCATTTAAAATTTAGGAACCCACCCCATTAGAGCAGATCATATCATCATCATAGTGTTAATGATGTTGTTTCAGATTCTCAATGTAAAATTAACCTCTGTACCTTATCAGTATGGGCTCAACTAGAAAAGAAATATATAGCACACACACTGTATATCAGTGGTAGTGATATATCAGTGTGTACATGCTGCAGACAGCTGTTATCACTGAAAGCTCTGTAAAGTTTGCCATCACTGTAATGTATCATATATCATATATATATATATATTTCTTGAAAACATTTGGTGTTGAAATATAAATGTGCATTGAATCTAAAGTAAGTTTTGTCGAATATAATATATAGCAAAACTGACTATAGTAGTTTGAAGAGTTTTGACAGAATAGTCATCACATAGAATAAACTAAGCAGATTTAAAAGGGTTAACTTTTCAGACCTCATCCATGTTTTATGGATGGTAAGAAAGGCATTTATTTATTTATTTATTTGTTTATTTATTTTTGTGGTACCAGGGATCGAACTCATGACCTCACGCTTGCCAGGCAGGCGCTTATGCCACTAAGCTAAATCCCTGGCCCCTGAAATTCTCTGAGTCATCCTTGATTTTCTTTTTTGGAGAGGTACAGGAATTGAACTCAGGGCCTTGTGCTTGCCAGGCAGGCACTTATGCTTCTGAGCTATATCCTCAGCCCCTGGCATTTATGTTTTTAGTGAGTGCTATCCTACTCTGGATGGTCTATAAAAATAGTCACCCTAAGCAGCGGCAGTGGCTAAATAGGACAAATATGCATTGACAGGAAACATCTTTCTCCCTTACTACCTTTGGGTTTAATTCTTTGATTATTATATTTTATAGTTGAATAAACTGAAATTAAACTCATCTCTTTTTAAGTTATCCTCATCTCTTTTTAAGCACAAACCATGCTATAAATTGTATTTTTCTCTACAGTAATACTAGAGGTCCAGGAACCTTTAAAGTCTTTTGGTTTTGGCAATGTGGTAGATTAATAAAGGATAGAGAACTCACTGTAGTTTAGCATATCTTAAAATGCTGGATTAAGAATAAATCAAAACTCTTTTATTTCATGGCCCAACAGGAGCGTGAACTGAGAAGTAAAGACCTCAGTGGCCAGTAATATTAAGATAAAATGAGTTCATAATGGTAAGCCAGTAGAAGTGGTACTTTTTCTGGATTTATTTCATGATCATTGGGGCCTAAAGTCTGTGGATAGGAAAGAAAGGTCTGGATCCAAAAAGGCTGGAAAGTCACAACTGAGGCCCTCTCTCCCCTACGCAAATACCGCTGGAGTTTCCAAAGAATGACAATCTTGGTTGGTAAAATAATTTCTTTAAAAATGACTTGCTTACTGCACAGGCAGGTTGTTGCTTAAGCACCTATCTTCATTTTGGCTTTGAGTAGAGTGAAAATAAAGATGAATTCTCTCTTAATAATTGTTAACCACAAGCCTCTAACTTATGCTAGTTTGACTTTGAATTTATACTACTAGTGCAATGATGGCGAATGTTTTAAAACTTTCAGTGCTACAAACAGCCTGCTTAGGCACATGTGCCATAGGTTTGCTACCACTAGTACTAGTGTGAGCCACACCACAGATAGACAACATAAACGTATATATCCAAATCAGTCAAACAGTCAGTCAATCTAGTTTATATGGCTCTTGTGTTGGTGATATTTTCAGGTACCTGGCAGAAGCAAATTAAAAATATTCCTGAGATTTAAACACCATATTAAAAATATTGTCGGGCAACCCACTTGGGACCCCTTCTGTCTTTCTCTCAAACAGAAGCTTTCTTTCTCTCAATAAACATATTCTGCTGTAAAAAAATATTGCCACAGATAGACAACATAAACGTATATATCCTGATTCCCCTTCCAAAATCATGAAACACAATAGGAAATGTGCCACTGTGAGTAAGAGTTGAGGAAATACTCAGACCCTGAGAAACTGCAGGTATTTGAATTATTATATACAAAATGTAAAACAAAAATATTAAAGAAAAGAGGGAATTAAAATATGGCAAAGGGACAAAACACTATCAGAACTGATGAAGTCCTTTTGAAAAACACCTTGGAAATAAACTAATTAACAACAACAAAAAACAATAATTGAGTTAAAATAACAAAGTTTGAAGAAAGAAACTGTGAAGAAATTATACAGAATGTAGCATAGAGGGACAGAGAGAGAAAACCCTAAAAATGTTAAGAGACACTTATAACTGAGCAATCAAGATATCACCAGTAAGAAGACATTGGACATCTTTTGCTTCCTGATGTGATGTTATGAGAAATACAGTGTCACTTTTGTGAAATTCTGTAAAAAAATGCACAAACTGAATTTTCTGAAGAAAAATCATATCAGCCCTGAAGCGAGATAATTCTACAAAATAAATAGCCAGTAATCTTCAAAAATGTCAAAGTCATGGAATGTCAAAGTCATGATGACTGGTGACACTGATTAGCAGCCCTCACTGAAAAGATTTCTGAAGGATGTATGCATGTTAGGAAGAAGGAAAATGACCTCAAGAGGTTTAAGATGTAGAAATGAATAGTCTACAAACAACAAAAATATTAAAATAGAGGTGAAACTTTTAAAGAATCAACCATTTAAAACATCAACCATGACTAGTTTATAAGGTTAAAACAAATCAAGATGAAAGCTGTTTTTTGCATAATAATATCTGAGAGATTGGTGTTAAAGTACTAAAACTTTCTATTCTTTTTTTGGGGTGGTAAATACAGATACTGATTATGTTTAGACTTGTTAAGTAGGGCATAACGTGGGGTCACAAAATCCATCCCATATTTTTCTACTCTAAATATGTACTTTAGCCAGCTGTGCATCTCTGTATCTGTGCCTGGGGGGATACAGGAAACAATCTTCATTTTTACCCACTTAATATGACAAATGGCAAGGTGTGTGTACCTGTGCAAAAGTGTCAAGCCAGGATTTTACCCACATAATGCTCTAACAGTTTCATATGTTTACCCTGAGTATGAGGGTTGGTTGGAATGGTGTGCGGGGGTGGTAATGGTATGGGTACACCCACACCATTCTTTTGTTATCTAAACATACATTTTATCATAATGGAATGTGAGTGTAGCTCACAGTAGCTGGGTAAGAGGATAGCAGGAACCCATCTGTGGCAGATAGCAGTTGGCAAATGAACAAATAAATGGCAAGGTGTGTACAGGAGCTGCAAAGCAGCAACAGGTGTGCATTTAGGATTTCTTTAAAAAATTTTTTCTTTTTGATTTTTCTGATAGAAGTAGCCCTATTCAATACAATGACACATGAAAAATCAGATTTGCAAGTTTTAGAGGAGATTGAAAGTGAATCATCAAGTAACTTGTGCATGGATAATGATGTTATGAAATGGAGCAAGCATCACCTCGTACAGACACAGGGAATAAAGACCTCCCTGATTCAGATGACAGAGAAAACAGCAATGCCAATACATATTTGACTAGTAAAAATGGTACATAATGGTCATGCAACCAAATGGAACAATCCAATGTTAGAACTGTGTCTCAGAATAGAGTAAGGATCCTGGCAAGGCTGAAACCTATTGGACAGAATACCAGCACTGCCATTCAGTGTTGGAAATTGTCACAGGCAAAATGCCACAAGGTGTTATAAAATACATAAATGATGAAATACAAGTAAAACGTTTTGCATGTACCTATAGCCATACTCAAAAATGTGTTTATTATGACACCTCAGTAGCTGAACTGAAAGTATTCATAGGTCTGCTGTACTTAGCAGGACTTTCTCATGGCAATCACAGGAATGTAAAAGACTTATGGATGTAAAGACATGCATGTGGGCTTCAGGTTTGTAGAATAACAATGACACTGAGGAGATTTGGTTTCTGTCAGAATTGCCTGAGGTTTGTTGATGAAACCATTCACCAAAAAAGAAAAAGAACTAATAATCTAGCTGCTATCCCTTATTGTTTGAGACTTTGTTTCAAAAAGTCAAGCAGTTTACATACCATCTGAATACATGACTGTTGATGAACATCTTGTAGCATTTTCCCATGGTCACTGTAGCTTTAGGCAGTATATTATACATGGTGTGGTATTTACAGCTGAAGGAAGCAAAGGGAAAGGAGTGACTCAGCTCCTTTGTTTCTAACTACTAAAACACTGACAAAACTGAAGCCTGGGATGGTAACTCTTTACAAAGTCAAAGGAAGAGGAGATGTTGCTGATAAGTTATGTAGCAACTATGATGTCACTGGTTGTGTTTTACTCAATACTAAACTTGCATGGCGTAGTTTGATAGTTTACAAAGAAAATAACAAGTGCAAAATATCATGGAGAAATTTTCTTAGATGACTGGACTGAAACTCACAAGAAAGACAAAATGTTTCTGCCCAGAGAACTATGCGAAAATATTGTGGAGCACATTGGTGAACTGAGAGGTAAACAGCAGGCACAATATCACAAAGACCTGCTACAACAACAGGAAAACCAAGAGGATGTTAACCATGCCCTGTTAAAAGGACAGGAAAACAAAACATGTGTGCTGTCAGTGTAAGTGATACTTATGCATGGAACATGTAATTGTCATGTGTGACTGCCTTGGGTGACAGCTGAAGCAAAAATTATTTCTGTGGTAGACCTTTCTTTGTATTTACATTGTAGTTCCTTTAGGCTTTTATTTCTGATGTTATCTTTTATGTTATCTTTTAGGTTTTGTAAGTTTTGTGAAGTATCTTTTGTAAGTTTTGTAAAGTATCTTTTGTTTTGTAAGGTTTTGTAAGGTTTGTAAAGTATCTTTCAGGTTTTGTAAGTGAATAGCTGTTGTGAAAATGTTGGTGTCTATTCTAAACACTTATTACGTATTTGGTATTTTATTTTATTAGTATTGATACAGGGCCTCCAAATGAGATAGGGGAAATAAATGTAACTTCCAGCCTGCTAGATGCCCAATACGCCAAGTTCTTGTTCCATAAAGTCTAAGAATGAATTCTAAGGAACAACTGAGGTTAAGAGTAGGAAAAATTATTGAGGAAAAGTAGTGGGGCATAAGAATAGCTCCTGAGAGACAGAAGGAGTCACCTATGGATTGCCAATGAGCCCACTTCTCAAAGGGAGTTTTGTACAGCAAAATCATGAAGTAGGTATAATGTGGGTCTACACTATGATTAACCAATAAGATTTTAAGTAGATTTAGATTTTAAGTATAGTGGTTTAGAAGTCAGTGGTGAACCAGTGAGGAAACAGGTCATGTAGCAAGTATACATGAATGAAATCATGAACCTTGATTAATAATCTATGATCTTAATCATCCTAGTCTTAGTCTTAATTTTAGTGGAAGGAAGAAGATATAACCCCAATAAGATACTGATTTACTTATATGGAAAATCTCAAAAGGGTAGCACAAATATTGTCAAGCTTCTGTTAATCCCTTAGGGAAGTATGTAAATCTGGCCATTGTTACTTTAATCTTTTTCAGATGTGTCTCTAGCCGTAGTTTTGATGTCCTGTCATCTTCCACATGAGCTCCGTTAAGGGCCTAGTCCTACCTGACTACCTATAATATTTCTATCTAACTTAGCAATCTAAAATAATATCTTATTTTCCTGCTAAGTGCATGTTGTACAATATAATGGGAAGCTCTTGACCAATGAGGAAGACAAGAGAGGTGACAAGAATGGCCTGCCACACAGGAAAGGAAAGCTCAGCATGTGTGCCGTCAGTATGAAGTGAGACATGTGCATGGTGCAGGCAGTTGTCATGTCTGAAGACTGCCTCGGGTGTGACAGTTGAGGAAAGATTATTTTCATTGTAGAGGTCTATTGACATTTTTATTGTAGTTAATGTAGAAATTTATTTTTGATGTTATAGTTTATGTTTTGTAAGCAAGTACACAACTGATGTGAAAATGTTGATGTTTTTTCTAAATGCACAATACATATTAAGAATTTCATACTTAATTTTATTGACATTTTATGTTCCTGTTAACTACACAATGTGTAATATAATAAAAACCTCCTGACAAAATAGCAAAACCAGCAAGGTGTCCTACAAAAAGACTAGTAAAGCAAAACACATGTGCTGTCAGTGGAAACAATATGTGTGTATGAAATATGCTGTTATCATGTACAAAGACTGTCAGAGATGTGATGATTGAAGTCAGAGTGTTATTTTTGTTGTACAGTTTTATTAGTATTTTCATTATAGTTCATAGAGGAATTTTTCTCATTATATTTTAGATTTTATATACCAAAAAACAGTTGATGTTGAAAATTTTGATGCTATTTTATTAAACACTCAAAAATATTAAAAATTCAATAGTTTTTTTGATATTTTTTCTGTTAAGTATTCATTGTTTGATATAACAAAACTCATAAAATTGAAATTAATTACTTGATAGAAATATTCTAAAGAATAAACATGAGTATTGTACATCTATGACATTGTGCCTTTAACAGAAAATTGATGTTATGCCTCTTAAATAAAATTGAAGTTTTACACTTTTTGGATAGCCTTTAACAAATATAATTCAGACTGTGTCATTCCAAAAGGCACAAAAAGGGAAAGTACTAGGTTTTGAAAATGTGTAATATGATAGTAGAAATGACTCGAGTATTTTTAGTAGTCACATGAAGAGAAAATGGACTGGGCTTTTGATTTATAAGGCAAAGATTACTGGTTTGGAAGTAGAATAAAGTAAAATTGTACATTGTACTGTTTACAGGAGGGACACCCAAATCATGAAGCTTCAGAAAAGTTGACAGTTAAAGGGTAGAAAAGTCAAATAGTATCCCAAAAAGAAAACTGGGATGATTCTATTAGTATCAAACAAATTTCAAGGAGAAAAGCATTATCAGATGTAGTCAGTATACACTGATTAAAAATTTTAGGTCACCAGGAAGATACAATTCTAAATTTGTATGTACCAAAAAGTATAACTTAGAAACAGCAGATCTATAGGGAGAAAATGCTATAGCAGGAAATTTTGGCATATGTGTCAGTCATTGTTAGATACAACACAGGTAAAATCTGCAAAAATATAGAACACTCAAATATTAACATTATTAAGTTTAACCTAATGACCATATATAAACATTGCGTCTATCAACACATAATTTTTTTCAACTATATATGGAAATGTTAAAAAATGAATCGTGTAGCAGGTCATATAAGAAATCTCAACAAATTTTAGAGACTAATAGTAGCCATATTTATTCCCAACCCAACTAAGGGATCAGTTTTAAAAAGATGGTAGTTAAGAACACCTAAAAATTAGAAGCATAATTCTTAGTGACCCATAAGTCATAATAAAATTATTACTGAACAGTAAAAAAGTGCTATTTATCTTAATTTGTAGGATATTATTGGTTGGAAAAAGTAAATTTCAGACTAGTACATGCAATATGCCACTATTATACTTACATAAATTTCAAGTTCAGGCTACAAAACCTATGCAGTATGAATGCATACATATAACTATTTTTTTCTTTTTTTTGGTACTGGGAATCAAACTCAGGACCTCGAGCTTGCCAAATAGGGACTGTGCCACTGAGCTGTATCCCGCAAAGAAATTGTTACCAAACTTAGAAATAGCATGAGGAAGTTTAATTCTTCCTTAGGCTGGGATGAATTTTTATTCTGAAGTTACCCTGTTTACGTATCATAGAACCCATCATATTTTATTATTTGTGTATCTGTCTTCACTGCCACATATGTGTATATATGTTGCGTGTATGTTTCTGGATGTATGTATATCATAAGCACAACAAAATTCTAAAAAGACTTCTGACGCCTACCTAAGGAGAATGTGTAGAATCTGGTAGTATAGATTTGTGATCTTTGTATTTATTTATTTATCTTCATATTTGGTTTTTAAACAGAACATTTTTCCCAGGTGATTCTGAAATATGTCCAGGACTGAAAACTTGTGTGTTATTTTGTGTTTCCATGTAGTAACCTGTATGGAAATTATACAAAAGCGTATCCACTGAATTAAAAGACAGTATGTAAAGGGGATTTTATTAAACCTCCAGACAGACACCTCTGTATTGATACATTGGTTTTCGGTACGTGAGAAAATTCAAGGACCTTTATTCTGATCAGAACAGTGGCAACAGCATAATCCTGTGGGAGGAGTGAGGAGTGTCTTCCAGGCACAAGCTCTACTGTTTATGGATTATTTTAAAAATTTTTTCCTTTTCTGTTTTAAAGGTTACTGCAATCATTCTCCATTGCCAATAGTAAATCAACATCCTAAGGAAGTTTTAAGTATATTGTCTTTAAAATAAATTAACAAGCGTTTGAAATTGAGGGTGCTTTTTGCCTTGATTGTTCTTGGTTAGGTGATATATCCTTACTAGATCTGGAGTCTTTATGGTTTGAGACATCAGACATGGACGCAGAAGAGTAAATCATACTAAAAGGCCTGCTGCTCTGTGGGTTCCTTATGAGACTTTGTTTTAAGAAAAAATGACCACAGAGCATATGGCATTGAATTTGAGTCACCTGGAACTGGTTAGAAATAAAATGTCACTCTCCCAGCATTCTTTTAAATTTGTCAGCTTTTTCATTATTTTATAGGAATAATAGTAGCTTCTTATCCTGAGATGAGCTTGTCCCCAAATCTGGTTCCAATTTTTTTTTCCTCTTTGGTTGTTGAGCACATTTTGCTGTATGATATCACTATTGGCTGTAGGTTAAAAGTTACTGTATAACTTAGATGTCAGAATTCAAACCACCAAGTGTACATGATTTTCATGTTCAGCCAGATTTTAGAACAAAATCTAATTGAAGTTTTTGGCTAAAAATACTCTCCACATTTATCAAAGTGACATATAAACTGAAGAAATACAATACATCTAAGTACTAGGTGTTACAGGATTGCAGAGGGTAGTAAAGCCAAGTACAATCCTCCTTCAAATAGTTTAATTCAGTCAGGATCTCTTTTCATATAGCCTCTGTAGATTTTATTCTGTGTTTTAAAGTAGCTTAGTCAGTTAAGTGCAGAGCTGGGTTTTTAGGGCATGAAAAATTCTGCAGATGATTTTCCTTAGTCTTGGTTTTCAAGTCAATTGTATATACAGGACTTGCAAGGTGTGTGCTAGTGTCTTGAATGAATTCTTTGATATTTTCTTCAGACCACACATCTTAGCATAAAGCAAGGACTAGTAGATGATTTGTTCAAAATAGCTTTCTCAACTACCATTTCAATATTTAGTACATCCAAATTAAATTGTGCCTTCTACACTCTGTAAAACACAAGTAACAAAGGAATAAACATCTTAACTTTGTACTAAGTATAGGTTGTTAACCTATTGCTAATAACTTTCAAATCTGTGACTATATGAAAGTATAAATGTAATTATTATATCTTTCTTAGCCTTCTAGACAGTTTGTTATTAAGGCCTTTTTTTGTCTCCAGATTTAGCAGTTTTGTCATTTTAGTAAGCACTTGAACCTTTTCTCTTAGAAGTCATTCTACAGATTGTTCTCAATTGATTTATGGCTAATGTCAGTGTGAATTAAAGGTATGTGCAGTGCATTTAGACTTTTTGGCATTCAATTTTCTGAACATAAACAAGCATTAATATGTCCACGGTCAACTTATCAGACTCCGTGACCTCTGAGGAGCTAGAATTATGGAGTGTACAGATAGCCGTATATTTTTAATTGCTTTCTGCTGCAGCCTTTTTGCCAGAATTGTTTAAAGCAGCATTACTTGCTTTCATTTTTTTCTCTCGTTTTGTTTTGCACTATTTGTTTTTGTTACAAAGTGAGAGGTAAGTGGAAAAATTTGGAAGAAAAGAAGATGAATAAAGTGGTGATTATTCTAGAATAATCTGTGTTGATCTGTGTAGATTGATTCTGTATGCACTTGATTAGTAATTTGTTTCCTCTGCTGTATTAAAGTATTATTTATGAAATGCTTATGAATCAAGTGGTAGTGTAGGGACTTATATTAATTAATTCATTTATTCCTCATAGTGCTAGAAAGTAACTATTAACTCCATTTTAGAGATGAGGAAACTGAAGATACAGCTAATACGTAGTAGAGCTAACTTCACAGTCTGCCTGTGGAGCTTTGTCTTAATCATTGATAGGGCAATAGTCACCCAGGAAGGGAAGAAAGGAAAGTGACTTTTTTTTTTTGAAATTGACATTTAGATAGAAGAATTGGGACTTTATCCAGTAAAGATAAATTGGGACTTTATCTGGCAATTCTACTGTTGAAGATTGGCTGTGAAAAGGGAAAGTATTTGTCTTATAAACAGACTGGATCGATCTAAGTTTAACAGGAAAGAGAGATTGCATTGAAATTTATGGCTGTTTTTTTTAACATTTAGAATCAGAGGGCATGTGTCTCAAGAGAAAGAAAGCTTACAGCTCTCAAGAGAGCATGCACTACCCACAGTTGTTCACAGACAAGTTTTTTATGTTAGGCATTGATTCATTGTTGTTAGCAATTTAATAAATACAGTATGTCAGTTACCTATTGCTGCATAGCAAACAATCTCCAAACTTAAACAACAATAATCATTTTGCCAAAAAGTTACTTGGGGTAGCTTGGGCCAGAGGGCCCACTTTCAAGATAGCTTACTCACATGGCCAGAAAGTTGATGCTGGCTTTCAGCTGGGATCTTACCCAGGGCTAAGCACCAGGATTCTTGATTTATCTACATTGAGGCCTCTCCGAGCTGCTTGGGCTTTTTCACTGTATAGGGGATTGAGTTTCAAGGAGCATCACCTGTTGGAATAATGCTTGCTTTATAATTCTTTATTGAACGAATTAAAGAATCTCTGTTGGTTTTCTTGCTCGTGTTGGCTCACTTGGAAAACTGCCCCTGTAAAGTGCATGATTCTTTGCAGGGTGTGGTAGCCCTGGCTCTGAGAACTGCTCTTAAGAGGTTCTTTTATCTTCATTTGAAGGCCAATTTCTTCATTCAGCCACATATCTCTTTCTAGTAAATTACCCCTTGTTACTACTAGCCTGTAAAAATCATCTGTGAACCACTCAATAAACAGAGAAGAAAACCTTTTTAAAGTTTGGAGAACTCTCTTGAGATTTCTTTGTCCTTTCTTCCTTTAGCTTCAGTTGCAACGAAAATCAACACAATATCCTCTTCCTGGATATGGAAATAGTGTAATAATGAATTCACCTCCTGCTATTCTTGAGTTGTGCATTACTTTCCCTAAAATGAAAATATGTATTTCTCTCTTGACAAATAGGCAGAATGGTACATAAAGTTTTTCTCTTTTCTCCTTTCCCTTTTTTTCCCCCTTTCTTTCTCTCTTTTTAAATCTGGGAATGGTGATGCATTATCTGTGATCTCTGCACTCTGGGAAGCTGAGGCAGCAGGATCAAAAGTTTGAGTCCAGCCTGAGCAACTTGGTGACTTAATGAGACCCTCTCTCAAAATAAGAGGGCTGAGCATAGCTCAGCATGAAGGCCCCAGGGTTCAATCCTCATTCTCTCTCTCTCTCTCTCTCTCTCTCTCTCTCTCTCTCTCTCTCTCTCTCTCTCACACACACACACACACACACACACACAAAAAAAAAAAAAAACAGTAAAAGAGAAAAAGAATACCCCCTATGATCTGGGCACTGGCCTGGAATAAAACAGAGATCCCTGTACCTCTTAGTTTATGTAGTGTGGTGAGAAGAGAAACCATAAACATAACTAAAATGATACAGTTGTAAATTATTTGAACAAAGGAATAAAATATGAATGGCTTTGTAAGTGCCAGAGTAGTTGTTGGGGTTGTAGTTTTAAATAGTGATCATTTAGCAGATGTTTGAGACAAGGCTTAAAGGATATGAAAGGGTTAGCCATATGGATCTTCCCCAGGGAAGAGCATTTCCTGCAGAGGGAACAACCATTGCAAAGGTCCTAGGGTGGAAGTGAGCCTCGCAGTTTTTTAAGGCAGAGTAAGGAACTCTGTGAAACTGGGATCAACTGCGCAAGGGGGAGAATAAAAGAAAATAATGTCAGATTCAAAGTAAGGAGAAGGGTCAGATGAAGTAAAGCCTTGATTGTCTTAAGAATTTGGGCTTTTATCATGCTAGAAATGGGAAGCTACTGAAGGATTTCAGCTGTGGAGTGGGTATAAAACCTGATCTGTCTTAAAAGAACCACTGCTTGCTGTGTTGTGAACAGCTTGAACCAGACAGGCAGGAAGGCAGCAGTATCACTAACTGTTCTGTGTCCTCTTTGGGCTTTATAAATTACCACAGGCTTGCATCTGTCATCTCATTTGAATCTCGGGAAATATTTTATTTGTGAGGAATTGGAGGTTTAGAGAAGTTAACCAACTTTCCCAAGGCTGCTTAAATAGGGAGTGATTTCAGAGTCACTTTCTTGAACACAAATTTTCTGCCTCTAAATTTTGTGCTCTTTCTAATTTTCCACAGTAGAACCTGAAGCTTCCCATGCTTGTTTCAGCTTAAAGTAATTCAGTTTTTCATGTGTGGTTCTCAAAGCAACAGCAGCATATGGTTTCTTTTGAGGATGAGAAGCAGTATGATTCTTAACTGCTGAGAGGACTTGAATTTAAAATTGACCTCCTTGTATCAGAAGAAAGCAGGTTTGCAGGAGCAGAGTAGACTTGGAGATGTGCCATTGTATGTTCAACCACTTGATAGGAGGACTGGGTATCTGAAATCACATTTTAAGGATTTAGTGGTTTCATAAATAATCTAAAACAGTTGTTGGCTTTTAGAATTTTGAAAATGAAAAAAGCAAAGTAACAATTGTTATAATAATTTTTCCAGACTTTCGGGGAAATTGAAATCATTTGTGTTTTATTAATCCATGCTTTTCAGGCTCATTGGCCCATAACATGAGCAAGGTTTTTGGTGTAATGATTATTTTCTGGCTTGAAGCTATTACAGTTCTTGTGAAGAGTAGCATGTTTCTGATCTTAGAGACAGAGATTATAGAGACTTCTATTTTCTTAATATTTTTTAATTGATCTAAAAATACTAAATAGAACCTAATTTAACCTGATTACAAAAAGAGTTTGGTTGGATTATTATTATAAACTAGAAACAGTCATGGATATATAATTATGATACGAACTTGTGACTGAGTCATCTCTTTGTGAGCTTGGAAATTTAATTTTTCCAGAGTTAACAGAAAGGAACATTTGAATGATGCAAAAACACTCAGGCCAAGAATCTAAAAGTTCATATCAACAATAATTTTCTCATACTCTTTTGTATATTTGACCATTACAAAACTACCACATTCCTATCTTAATATTTGTAGGGTTACAATTATGCTTAAACTTAAATTCTGGCAGTGAAGTTCTCATAAGACTTTCAAGTATTAATAAAAATAATACAAGTGTCATTTTGCAGTTATTTCCATGATTAAACTTAGGTTTTGTAGGTCACTCCACAGAGGTTAACAATCTGTAGTTCTCTGGTGTTTTTTTTTTTTTTTTTGAACTGAAATGGACAGTCATATTGTCTATATTTAAGCTTAAGATAATGTTTTGCTTTTTCCTTTTTTAAGTAAATTTCAAGACTTAAAATATACAGGGAATGAAGGTCAAACAACAGTAATAGCCAAAAACAAACAAGTGAAAAGCCATGTGAGATTTTTAACAAAATTTTAAAATATCCATTCACCCTTTCAAAATAGTCTATATATTTCAAAATATATTCCATATATTTCAAAATATGTGCAGATGATAAAATAGAGACTCAGGCTATTTGAACCCTACATTTTGCCCTATCTCTCATTCTCCTGTTCATAATAGTTTTTTGACTGTGTATAATGTAGGCATTGTAAAGATAACCTGAGCTCTTTGGCCAAAAAAGGGCAAAAGTTAGAAAAGTAGCTATGGTTAAGGATATGTTGTTATTACAGTGTCAAAATCATTTCCAAAGTGGACCATGGGGAAAATAGTGGCCATTTGTAAGTAAACATCAAAACTGATTTTCAAGTATAGTGAAATGATTATAGCATAATCTGGTTATAGATGTGATAGAATATACTAATAGTTACATTCAAGGCATTTTCTTGAAGCGCCCATAAATTGTGAGTTGAAATGCCAGAGTTATAGTTTTGCTTATTTGTCTTTTTGAGACAGGGCCTCACTATATTCACGCTGGCCTTGAACTCACTTTGTAGCTCAGGCTGGTCTCAAACTCACAATGATCCTCCTGCCTCAGCCTTCCAAATGCTGGGATTACAGGCATGCACCACCACACTCAGCTCTGTAGTGATTTTTAAAAACTTTGGAAGAACAATGTTCAGTAGAGGCCTCTTTAAAAACATTAAAGTGTTAATAATTTTGAACTAATTTATTAACTGCTTCTTTCATGTTTTCTATTTTTTTTTTTTTTTTTTTTTTGTCTTTTTTGAGACAGGATCTCACTATGCAGTTCATGCTGGTCTAAGTTCACTTTGTGGCCCAGACGTCTTAGACTTGCAACAATCCTCTGCCTCAACCTCCCGAGTGCTGGAATTACAGGCTACCAGGCCCAGCTTTTCTCATGTTTTCTTAAATACTCAGTAGGTTGAGTTTTCCTAAGTTTGCTTAAACATTCCCCTGGGCCTCTAATCTCATTTGCAGCAAGGCTTATAGTTTTATGTGACTGCTCAAATGAACATTTAATCAGAAATACACAACTATAATAAAAATATAACCTTATCATAGCAAATTTTATAGCATGGCCGTCATTTGGCCATATATCTTTAAAGAGTTTTTAGTATGCCAAAGTGCCACAGCATACCATGTGAGAATCACTGGGAAGCAGTGTTTCTAGGGGTAAAGAATGTAGGAGAATGAAAATGATAATAAGGGTCAGAAAAGTGTAGAGACACATCTGCATCTTGTTTCCCTCCAACACTGCTTCCCTCAAATTTGGAGGAAAACCACTACATCCCAAAGAACTTGTTTGTCGAAACATGGGGCACTTACCTACTCTCCTTTTTTTTTTTTAAATCAACCTTTCTTTTCTACTTCATCCTGCTAAACAACCTTTTATGCTTCTCTAGGGTGAAGATTGTGACTAGTGTAAATTATGTCTGTGATATAATAAAATAAAACACAAAAATCTTATTGGTGAGCTGTTTCTAAGCACACAATTAATGTTAAATTACTATTATATTTGATTTGTGCATAAAAACATATTAAATTTATCTTCTTCATGTTACTGCTATTGTTACTGAGGGTTGAATCCAGGACTTTATTTTTTTATTTTCCAAAAATATCTGTGCCTGTCAAGAGGATGTGATATTGGTGAGTGAAGGTATTAGGGAAGGTGAGGAGCTACTTCCTCAGCCCTTTTTAATTTTTTATTTTTTTTGATACAGGGTCTTGCTAAGTCACTAAGTTGTCTAAGCTGAGCTCAGATTTTCAATCCTTCTACCTCAGTGTGCAAGAATTATAGGTTTATTCATATTTCATATATATATATATATACCTGTATACATACGTATTTTTTATTTTCCACAAATATCTGTGCCTATCAAGAGGATGTGATATTGGTGAATGAAGGTATTAGGGAGGGTGAGGAGAAAGAAGTAAACTGAAAATTTTATATGTAGATAAAAACAGAAGTATTTTTAAAGTAAATTTTTTTAGCTTTAGTTTAATAGCCTAGGTTCTGGAATTGTGAAAGGCTAATACTAAGTTTGACTATCAAAAGAGAATAATATGGCAGGGGATACAGCTCAGTGGCACAGCACCTATCTGGCAAGTGCAAGGTCGTGAGTTTGATTCCTGATACAAATAAATAAATAAAATAAAGAGAATACTCGTTCCTTTATGTGAATATTTCCTCATTGCAAACATCAGTTTGCAGCATCCAGCAGAACTTCTCAGTTTTTAGCTGAGTTTTAAATTTGTTTAAACATAATGTTTTATGTTTCTGTTTCCACTTTGTATAGCTATGGGTCAGTTAGCTGTTACTGTAACAAACACCTGAGATAAATCAACTTAAAAGAGGAAGTTGCAGTCTGCAATTGCTTGGCCCTGTTGCTTTGGGCCTGTGGCAGCATAGTGCATCATCACAGGAGCACCTCATGGTGGCTGAGAAGAAAGAAGAATAGGGCACTCTGCAGCCCCAGTATCTCCTTCAAAGGCCACTTCTAGGGACCTCACTTCCTTTCATGAGACCAGACCTCTAAAGGCTGGCGCCCAGCCTTCAACACATGGGCCTGTGAGGGCCATTTAAGATCCAAACTATAATAACTAACAACACCATTCTAAGGTTTTTAAACACATTGACTGTTGCTTTTGTTTAAGCAGTTTATAAGTAAGGAGGTTTTATACTTACAAAAATTTTCAAAATTGTTTTTATATGTACAGGATGCCAGGCCTAGGGTATTTATGTATCAGTACACTGTTTTCACTTGCTTCTATGCTGTTTGGTCTATGTACGGACCTATGAAGAAAGTCTGGTTTGTTATAGAGTACATGTAGCATAATGTGTGACATTTTTTATTTCAATTATTGTCTGTCTTCTCTCCCTCTCTGTCTCTTCTCTCCCTCTCTGTCTGTCTGTCTCTCTCTCTCTTTCTTCCTTTTTTTCTTCAGCATACTGGAACAGGACCCCAGAAGAATGAACCCTAATGTGAACACTGCAAATCAAAGGAGGCACCTTTTAGAATTTTCTGCTAAAGAAGAACAAGGAACATCAGATGATATCATCCAGAAAAATAACTACAGGTGAGATGACATGTTGATCTGATTAGTCATTCATACTGAAACATATTCTGTCTAGTATAACTTTATATCTAAACTGTTCATGTACAGCTTTGACTACAAGAACAGATGGATTACTGAGGCCAATAGTAAATTTTATTATTTTTTTAAAATAATTTTATTTAAAGAGAAAAAAACAAAACAAAACAGAATAAAGGGTAGCGACAGTACAATATTCCAAGGAAGAAAAGGAAAAAAAAAACAACAAAAAAAACCTAAGAAATTATTACTTGACAAATTACATACTGACTTCTTGGAAATAGTTGTTCAAATTACAAAGTTAAAACATATAAAGTAGACATTCAAACAGCGAGACTGTTAACAGCTCTGCTCTACAATCTGACAAAAACAGCAATATGGTCATCCATCTTACCCACTCAAATATACATGCAATTATATCAAAAGGGTAAAATTAAACACAAAAAAACAGAGCAAAGCAGATCACAAGAAAGCAATGTAAGAGACAAAAATTTCAAAACTAGACAATCGGAGATATTCACTCTCTATCATATTGACTCTTGTTTTCTTCCAAATAGTTGTCCATATTGTCACATATAGGGAATTCACATGAAACAACCTAGTATGGAATTGATCTGAGCAGGACGAGGAGGGCATTTCAGGT
>PVJX010006079.1:0-80421 GCA_004027295.1 Dolichotis patagonum | reverse complement strand
ACTTTATGGTAAGCATGAGGCCCCATCTCATAGCTTCGAAGTCTTTCAAAGTTTTAAATCATCAGTTGGAATGGTGTTATCCTGTTTTGTTTGACTATATCATACGTGATGATATGAACAGCTGTTTTGAAGAAAACATTATGACAGCTATTGCTAATTTAATATTATCCTTCTTAGAAGTCCTACCATGCTTTTTTTTTTGTTCTATTACCATTGGTTCTGTCTGCCGCATTGTGTCTCATTGGAATTTGAATATGTGATAGTTCAAACAAATTTTTTCTTTTTATCAAAAATGAGATATTATAATACCCATTGATCATTTTCTGTTATTCGGTTCAGAAAGCCCTGTAATTCTTTCACTCTATGCATGGCTTTATACTATTGTGTTATGTTTGATATTATTGTAATTGAAACTATGCTCAACTACAGTAGAGTAAGAGATATGACGTTAGATACTGTTGATGTCCAGTTGACTTAATGTAAAGTACTGTGTTGCCTATGTTGTCCTCTTCTGATCTGCTCTGTACTGCCCCCTTTTGTTTTATTCTCTTTTAAATAAAAAAAATAAAATAAAAATAAAAAAAAGTTTTTCTCTTATTGACTCTCAAGATTATTTAAACTTTCTGCATATAACAGTATTTTGTAAATTATATATACTTAAAACATCTTCTCATAAAATAATAAAATAAAATAATCCTCTCCCAGTTTGTGGTTTCTCTGTTCACTGTGTTTATAATGTATTTTTATGAATAAGAATTCTTGCCTGGAAAACATGAGGTCATAAGTTCAATCCCTGGTACCAAAAAAAAAAAAAAAAAAGAATTCCCAATTTTAAAATATTTGAATTTATCAATATTTTCTTTCAAGAATTATGCTTTTTGTATGTTAAGAAATTCCTCTTCCCCCAGTATCATAAAGGTGCCTCCCATCTTCTCTTTTAAAAGCTTTGAAGTTTTACCACTCACATCAAGTACACTATCCATCTAGAATTGATTTTTGCATCTGAGATAAACAATTCACTTTCATTTCTTACCATCTGGAAAAACACAGTCCTCATACAATTTAAAGAATCTCCATCCTTTCTTCACTGTTCTGAGGGCCAGCTCAGTCACCTACCAGGTTTCCTCCCTGTTTGTGTCTATTCACCTGCCCAACTGCCCAGGTACCAAAGTTGTAAGATCTTAATTGTTCTAGATTTATTACAGTAAACCTTGATACCCAGAAGGGCAAGTCCCTGTCCCACTTGGCTGGGTACTTCAGCAAGATGACTTGACTGATTCTGGTCCTTTGCCTTGGTGGCAACCATAACTTTACTTCTCATCTCTACCTTCAAAGGGAGAGCCTGCCATGGGAAGTGCAGTCAGGGGACATCTCCAGCTGAGATGCCTCCAGAATCACTCCTGCTTCAATCCTGAGGCCATGTATGCCAACAAACCGATGTTACTTGAAGAAGAGCTCAATAAAAGTGGTAATCATTTCACTAAATCTCACCATTGGACTAGGGAGAAATTTTCCTTGTTGTGCCATAGATGAGGGTTTTTTCAGCAGGATTCTCCTTTCTAGCCCTTTTGCTTTCGCGTGGATCATATCAACGTGGCGATCTGAAGGCTCTTTCTGTCCACTCCTGCTTCTTGCTCCCTTTATCTTTCATAGCCATTATACCCAGTAAAACCTCTTTTAACTCAAACTTCACCATGGCATCTGCTTTCAATACAACACAACCAGTGCACGCGTACTAGAAAATTACCTAACTTTATGATCATGCTCCAAGAAAATGTGTTACAATTCTAAAATTGGAATTACGTTGATCTACTGGTCCATTTGGAGAGAAATTAATGTGTTTACAGTGTGAATACTTTCTAAACATAAGCACACTATATCCATTGAGGTTTTCTTAAAGTCTTGCAATAAAGTTTTTAACCTGTAACAAAAAGTAGTGGGATAAGAGGACATTTTACATGTGTGGAGACAGAATACATTATCAAAATGTAGTCCTCTGGGGCCAGGGATTTAGCTGAGCAGTTCAAGTGCCTCCTTGGTAAGTGTAAGGTTGTGAGTTTGATCCCCGGTACCGGAAAAAAAAATGTAGCTCTTTGTACTTCATCTTTTGCATTAGGATTTTAAGTACTTGGAAATCTTTTTTTTATTTTTTCAGCTGATTTAAGGTTTTTATAATTTGTATGGTAATATAGTGCTGATGCAAAAAATTGTCTTAACTTTTAGATTTTAGGTCCATAAGCAATCTTAACTAAGTCTTTTAACTTCCTTTAAATTTTATTTAGGTTTTCTTGATAGGCAATGTTTATATGAATTATAGCGAACACACATTTCTTTCCAGTCTTTGACACTCAGAGGGATTCTTCTCTGGTTCTGTGAACAGTGGCTCCAGCAGAAATTTAAATAGAAGAGGTTTGGGAGCATCCTGGTCCTGTTCTGAAGCATAAAGAGAATTCTTTCAAATGTTTTACCTTTGCCAATATTGCTTGCCAGAGGGTTTTTACAGATTCTTTAGTTTCTTTCTCATGCCCACTTGCTAGTAGTATTTTTATCCACAGCTTTTTTTTTTTTTTTTGTACCGGGATCAAACTCACGACCTCGCATTTGCCAAGCAGGCACTTACGCCGCTGAGCTAAACCCCTGGCCATTAGTAGTATTTTTAAGTAATGATGGATGATATATTAGATGCCATTGTACCCTAGCTGGTATCAGCCAGCCCTACCTTTTTACTCCACACGTTTTATACCCGTTTTGTGCAGTGTGACTGTGAAAGTCTTATATCTGATGCACTTTGGTATTAGATTGCTGAGTTTTAAACATATTCCCACTGCTGTATTTTGCACAACCTATTTACCTGCTTTCTCTCTTTCTCTAGATTTCTTACCCACTTATTGGGTTCCTTGAATTTTTCACCATTACTCCACAACCCTAAACAGATATTCTCCGCTCCTGTATCTAACAAAACTACACCCTCTGCTCCTGTAAGATGTTGACCAAAGGCCGCCTCCCTTGGGAAGACTTCCTCCCGTTCTGAAGCTCACTCTGGGTTGATGCATCAACTCCGTAAGCTCAGGGGTCACACACCTGGGAGCTTGACACACCGCACCGTGGCCACTGCCACTCTGCAGGGGCTCCTGCGTCTCCTCTGCTACGGAGCACAAGACCCCAGGCTTCTACCGTAAGTGAACCATTCTGTCTTTCAGCCACATCCTGTCCCCTCCCATCTACTTAGCTATAAAATTCTCTTTAAATCTTAATATCTTAACTTTAATTTTCCTCTTTCTGCCAGATCATTTGCAGTATCAAGCATGTTATTATTTCATCCAGCCTTTAAGAGAAGGACTCCATAAACTGCATCTCCCCTTGTACATACTCTCCAGTTATCTTTGTCATTTGTCATCCTTCTCAGAATTTTCATCAGACAATAAAAGTCATCCCTCTCCATTGTGAGGAAGATCATGCCAGGGACAAATGATAGTTGGTCCATGTCTTGAGGTGGGGTTAATTTCAAGGCACAAAAATTTTCCCAAAGTTTTGCTATGAGATGAAACTAAAACTAGTTTCATCTCATAGCAAAACTCAACTAGTCAATCGAGGTTACATCCCTCCTTAGCTTTTCCCCTGTCCTAACCTTTTTCCCTCCCTTCACTTTCTCTGCAGAGCATGTCCACTGTAAGTCACTTGAGTAAGAATTCCCATCTCTGGATGGGTACTCTGCCTCTAAGGATCCAAACTGAAGCTGTTGGTATCAGAAGTGGGGTAGTAATCAGTAATCAGAAGTGGGGTAGTAAGCTGTAAGGATGAGATTTTCAAGTTGTGTCACTTCCTTCCTGAATAGCAATAAGAATCCCATCTCTGGCATGGGCAGATTATAGGTTGTTCCTGGCACACTCAAGCACCACAATCACTTAGGTTTTTACTTTTAGGGAACTACGGGTGGGCACAGCTGGAAGCAGACATATTTGTTGGCTTTGTATCTTTGGCACCTGAGTAATGTAGAGGAAATAATGATCACGAGAACTGTACAACTGGATGTCTATTTCCAAGCAGCAATGATTTATTATAAATGACAAATGATGGGCTAGAATCTATTAATTCAAAATTTAAAGCAACATTTGAAAGCTATAGGGCATTCTTGGCAGTTGTCTCCTATAACCAGAAGTCAGGTCATGTACGGGACCTAATTTAAAGAATCACAGCATCTCAGAGAAGCTTGGATTACAACCTAGGAGAGTAGTGAAAGAGTTAGGAGTCTGATAAATAAGATTTGGGATGGGGATAATGAGCTATGTGTCATTATAACAGTGACCTCCAGACTCCTCTGAGTTTCCTGGGCCTGCAGAAATGACCAACTCTTCATTTGGAATAGAGAAGGGTTCCCGAATACTATGTGAAGACCTAAAATGGAGCCAGTGCTTTATAATACAATACTTGTACCCACAGAAATACTTTCCCCCTGTTCTGCTGGCCAGCATCCCCAAAATTAGAGCCAATTATAGCAGAAATATGAGAAAAGCATCAATCCTGCTGAAAAAGAAAAGGAATTATACGCTAGTAGAGTCTCAGATCATGCTAACATGTATTTCCAGGATTCAGAGAAGGTGACCAGATGTGATCTTGAGCATACTAGATAAATGGGAGACTATGAACCTAGATAATGGAGCATTTAAGAACATACAATCTTTCTCTTCTGTAACACAATATTTAACAGCTGACCAAGACCCCAAGTGGGGTGGGTGATGCTTGGGAGCTTAGGAAAAGTAAGCCAAATTGTTGAAGGAAGGATGTGAGAGCAAACTTGGAAGTTATGAAGGAAAGAATCATATACCTCGGAGAACTGGGAGTGCTAGAGTATGTCCACTATGGAAAACCATAAAATATACCAAGATAATATTTTACTGGGATTATTCAGAACACAGTCTTCTTGCCAAAGTGATAAAAATGCTCTTGTGAGAGTCACAGCCAGTTCAAAACTGAGGGGTAATAGTCCTTAGAGGCTGAGTAATGATAAGAGATGTTTCAAAAAAGGCTCCCTAATGGCAGTGCAGGTGAAAGGAAGCTGGAAAGGGAGAGACCAGGGCAGCAGTCAGCAGTCAGAAAAACAGCAAGAGTAGTTATAATACAAAGCAAGACTGAGATGGCAGCCAGAAGTACCTGGACCTTTCAGACCTGGGAAGTGGCTCATAGCACTTGATGCTCTTAGGGGCAAAGTAGATGGACCACCAGAGAGTGTATGCTTAATCAAAACATTCCCAAGAATAGATGATCAGAAGCCTAAATTCTGTTCCTCCAGTGGAAAATCTTGATTGCCAAGTTTACAGATCTGAGTTCTTGGGTCCAGAGCACACCAAATGAAAGGAAAACCAGATTTCCAAAAAAATAAAAGAGAACCCTACAATGTCACAAGTGCACATTGCTTGCTTGGTCCTTCCCCTAAAACAAGCAAATAATCTGAGCAACAACAAACAAAGAGTAAGACTCCAGTGATTGTACACTATGAAAAGGGGAATAATCCAATCATTGAGAGACTATGGGATGCAGAGTTTGAGTAGACACATCCAAAGACCAAAGGTGCTATTATTGCCTCTGTTATAGTGTGACTCCTGGGGTCAAGTAATAAGTAGCGTCCTGGACAAGCCATGTTTGGTCCACAGACTTACCGATTGTTGTTTTTCTAGTTCTTAGATTGATGATTGACACTGTCACACTTAGCAGCTAGTGAAATTTTCAGAGTAAGAGCTGTGGTAGTAGGAAAGGCCATGGAAAGCTCCTAAAGCTGCCCCTTCCTTAAAGATAGTAAATCAAAAACAAGATATTCTCTCACAGTATATGGCAGATACAACAGCCACTCTAAAGTACTTAAGGAAGGCAGGAGTAACAGGCATTATCATGTTCCGTTTAACTCAAGAAGCTAAACACTGATGGATCATGATAGATGTCAGGGGAGAATTGTGAACATAACCAAAGGCAGTCTCATTGGCAGCTGCTATGCCAGGCACATTTTCTTTACAAGAGGAGATTAGCACAGCCTGCAATGCAGTGTGGCTACTGATACAAAGGATGTGCTCTTTTACAGCTGTGAGAGGACAGCAGAAACCTCTTCATTCTCATGGGCATTCACAGTGTAGCTCTACGCTCCATTCTCTGTTAAAATATGAGGGGTGGTGGACAGTATGGTGAATGTTTAAATATAAAAGTTTATTACAGTATAAGACACATTGCTGTTAGTCACCCTCAGAATAATACTTGTGGCTTCCGACACACTTGTCCCATCAATCTTGCCATTTCCTGAAGCAGTTCTGGAAGTCCTCTTTCATGTGTGTCTGTGAGACCCTCACTTTGATCATGAGATGTGATCAAAAATTGGGTGAATGCTGCTCCCTAGACCCATCCAGAAAGAACGCAGACTTTTTAAAAATTATATTGTGCCTCATTCACTTCATTCTCCATATCTAGTATCAAGTGACTTCTGGCTCTTTCCCAAAGTCAAAATGAAGAGTGAAATGTTTTGATTTGATTCAGGATATCAAGACGGCCACAATAGCCAACTAAATACATTGATAGAAGAGGATTTCCAGAACTCCTTCAGAAAGTGGCAAGAATAATGGAATAAGTTGTTTGGAGCAAGAGAGAGTACTGTGAGGGACATTTATAGCAATGTTTTTTAATGTAATATAGATTTGAAAATTTAAATACACACCATAGTTTTTTCACACCTCATATAGTCTAAAATGACAATGACCATATAGACATCCTAAACATGGTAGTAGGTTCTTACCTGTAGAATCTATACTGACCCAATTGAATGATGGAACAAGCTTTTTTAAAGATACAGCTATGAAGTCCCAGTAAAAATGACTCCTAAACTTAGCATCTACCATTTTTGATGTGATATATACAGTGGGCCCATGAGTTATGACCAGCCTCACATACAAACAACTTGAATTACAACCAGAATTTTAGGCTTATCTTACAACTAAAAGTCTTGAGTTATGATCCAAATGCTCATCACTTGTGTGGCTTTAAACAAAGACTTGCAATGCCAGAAAAGTGTAAACCTGCCTAAGCAGCAGTCTGAGCCCAGGTGTGTGTATTCATGAAATCGCTACAATTACTGCTATGAAAATGCCCCCCCCACCAAAGAGCTAGAAAGGAAGCCAAGGAAAGAAAGGAAGGTAAAGAAAGCAATCACAATTGAAAAAGAAGAAGGAAATTGTGCAGATATATGACAGTGCCATTTGTGTGACCCATCTCTTTAATATGTACACCATGTCAAAACCCATCATCTCTACCATCTTACCAAGAAAAGATTTGTACCAGGAAACAAGTGTTGATAAAGGTGTTAGTCAAATTAGTAAATCATAATCAACAGTGTTAGGGTAGAAAAGCTATTATTAATGTGGGTAAATGAAAGGCAGGTAGCAGATTACAGCCTGAGTCTGTGATTCTCAAAAAAATGAGGGCTGTAAATGCATATCTTGTAAAGGATCACTATCAACGAGTGGTAATAGTGAAATATCTCATGCCAGCAAGGGGTACTTTCACAACTTTAAAGTGAGAACTGGGGTTCACAATGTAATTGGGCATGGTGAAGCACCATGCCCAATATCAGTGCTGATAAAAGGGCTACTGAAAATCACATAACCACTTTGAAACGATGACACAGAGAAATGGCTTGTGCTCTCATCAAGCTTTCAACTGTGATGGAACTGGCCTTTTCTGGAAGTTCTGTGATGAACTGGCCTTTTCTATTACTCAGGAAGAAGAAAAAGTGTCGGGCCACTGCCTGTGAAGGATAGGCTAAGCTTTTTGTCATGTGGCAATGTGAGCATGGACCTCAAGATAAAGCTTCTCTTGGTTTATCACTCTAGACCCCTAGAATGTTAAGAAAACATAAAATCATGAAGAACATGCTAGGAGTCATGTGGAGATCTAATGCAAAATCTGGGAAACAACAGGGAGACTTTCTTCCCTACTGATAAGAAATATCTAGAGGATATAGGTTTACGACTCAAGGTCTCCTCATCACGCACAATGCTCCTTCTCACACACAAGATTAGGAAGAACTGGTTGACGAATTCCCATGGCTCTAGTTGAGTTTCTCCCACCTAATACAACTCCTCTACTGCAGCCTGTGGACCAGCGGATTACAGCTAACTTGAGGAAGCTGTGCACCAAGAAACTGTTCCTGAAATGCTTCCAGATGGTCTCAGCTACAGATTTAACACTTACAGAGTTCTGGAAGGAACATTACGTCTTTTCCTCTGTGGAGCTCGGAAATCCTGGGTCAATGTCTCGCTAAGGACACTGCGATCTGCTTGGAAGGAACTGTGGCCAAAATTACACAGAAGAGAGACTTCGAAGGCTATGGAAAGAAACTTGAGCCTTCAACTGACCTTGTGGTTGATGACACTGCCATCGTAGCAGAGTTCAGAGGCTTGCAGGTAGACAGTGGTGGTGTTGAGGAGCTGATGGAGGAACACTCAGAGGAACTGTCCACAGAGGAACTGCAGCAACTTCCTGCTGAGCAACAAAGAATGGCAGCTGAGAGCTTTCTGAAGAGGAGGGAGAGTATCAACAATCAGTGCAGCAAAGCTCTGCCTCTTAAATAAAGATAATCCTGAAAAAAAAAAAAAATGGACAGAGCATGGCCCTGAAGCAAGGCCAGCAGATTGCTGTAGCTGCTGGTTTCAAACAGGAGCCTAAAGAGAATTCTTTCTGTGGTGTGTTGGCCATTTCAGAACTTTGGAAATGGAATGGTCAGTTCATCAGAAAGAAATAGCAGGTGAGCATGGTGCACTTTGGGGGGCCTGCAGGGGAGATACCCTGGTGCCTCGGGACCTGCACCATGCGATTGACTCAGGGTGCCAGCAGAACAAGGAGCTCCTCCCCTCTCTGGGAGGTGGCTGTGATCCTGCCGGCGTGTGGGCTGAGAATCGGACATCTCATGTCATCCTGTACCCTGTTCCATGTCCCCCTACCCCTCCCCCCTGCTTAGCAAGTGGGAGCCAGTGAACTACACATCTTGTGAAAAGATTGGCTATGTTATTTAGTATGAGCTCCCCATATGCAAAGATAAGGACAACCATTTGAAAGAAAACAAGAGACAATATGACAGATAGTGAAGATCTCTGGTTGTCTAGCTTTTAAATTTATGCTTTCTTATGTCCCATTCTGTTCTGCTTTGTTGTGTTTAATTTTACATCCTTTTAAAATAAAATTTAAAAATTTTTAAAAATGGACAGAGCTACAAACGTTTGTAGAAAAGACCCACCAGACAGAGAAAAACCAATCATTGTATTAATGTGCTTAATAAAAATGTCCTGTCATACTATAGAACAGTGTTAAAGAAAAGACAGAAATGAACAACTTTAGGCCAGTTTTCAGTTCTGAAAAGGTTGAGAGCTAGTGAGGCAGAAGCAGGTCCTAGTGGGCTACAGACTCTCCCCAGGAGAGAAAGGACACCAGAGAGCCAGATTCCTGACATTCCCATGCAAGGGGACTCTGCTTCTGAACAATAATCACCTTCCATTTCATCCTCACTTCCTGCAAGCCAAAGATGTCAACTTGGATGGGAAGTACAGTAAGAAATTATTTTTTCTGGTAAGTCAGGCACATTTTATGACTTTTTGGTGAATACGCTAGGAAAATTATTGGTGTTTCTGGTAAACTATGCACATTATACAATCTTTTTTTATTAAGAAAAGTTTAGTTAAGGGGTGCTTTGAGAGGTTTGGAATCCATTATGGAAATTTCCATTATTTCTCATGGGAAAAGTAGTCTTGACTTACAACCAACTTGAGTGACAAGTGGCCCTCATGAACAAGTAGTGTTTGGTTAAGTCAAGAGTCTGCTATGTTTTAAACCAATGGCCATAATATAGTGATGAGCATCAAATAGGTAGCCTCGTGAGTGAGGGATGGCAGTAGAATGAACCACTTAATAAATACAACCAGGTGTCAATAAATATATTCGGATGCCTCCTACATTCTGGCCTCTATGCCAAGTGTTGGACATACAGAAAAATATCAATCATTATCCCTATGCAGAAGACACCATCAACCCTGTCAAGCAGATATGTCAGTAAACCTGCTCATTCGAGTACCATGCGATGAATGCAGATGTTGTGAACTGAATTGTGTCTTCTGGAAAGTTCACAGGTTTAAGTCCTAAACCCTAATGCAATTGCATTTTGAGATAGAAGCAGTTAATCCTGTTATGTCAGTTTTGTTGAATTAAGAAACACCTACCAGACTAGTAAAACACATCCCTGGGACTGTCTTGGTAGTTTATGAAGTACTATATGCCATCCCTCTCTCTTGCTGCTCTGGCTTCTTCAGCTCCACTTCCTAGCCACCATGAACTAAGACTCTTCGTTCCACTGTGCATTTCCACCATCATCCTTCAGCCAACCATGGACTGAAGCTATGGGCCAAATTAAACCTCTCCCCCTTTAACTTGTGAGTGTTGGATATTAGGGTTAGCAACAGGAAAGTGACCAATAATACAGAGCCCTTACAGAAATGGAAATCCCTCTCTCTCTCTCTCTCTCTCTCTCTCTCTCTCTCTCTCTCTTTCTCTCTCTCTCTCTCTCTGACTCTTCTTTGCTTTCTCCATCCTTCCGTTCTTCCACGTTCACAAAGATTTTTTGTGGACACAGTGAGAGGGTGACCACCTTCAACCCAAGGAAAGAGGCTCCATCAGAAATGAAATCCTGCCAGCACCTTAATCTTGGACTTCCAGCTCTACATCTGTGAGAAAATAAATTTATTTTTCTATCACTTGTTAGGTGGTACTCGTTAGGTGGCTTAAGAAGACTAAGACCACTGTGATACGGACAGGACCTGGATCCTCCATTTCTTCTTTGCAGTGAGTGCTTTGGCATGTGCCTTAGACACAGCTCATCAGCCTCAAACACCATAGGCTTCAAAGGGTGGGCTGTGGAGGCCAAGAACAGCAGCAGCAGAGAACTCATACTAGCAGCAGCTAATAACACAACATTCTCCGCCATGCCAGGGGAGCGGTGGCCACCATGTGCATCCAGTCCCCACGCGGAAGCACCTATGGTGCAGACTGGCTTACTTCCTCTCAGCAGTGGTGTGGTGGTGTTTTCCTTACAAAGAGATTCCACTGAGGCAGTGTACTTTCAAGCTTGATGGTTAAAAAGAGATATGGGAGGGCCACCAGGGGCTGTTCATGTGTCCAGTCACAGCGAAGCTAGCCCCAGGACTCTGCCCAGGCCCTTCCATTTTTTTCCTTTTTCTTGGTTTGCCCTCTGTGGCCTTCCTTGATGTCCAAAAGCAAAAAAAGCATGTCACCAAAAATAAATCTAAGTGAACAGGTATTACGATAATGAATTCTATAGCTAAAGGCAAGAACAAGGCAGTGAACTCTTCAGAGGACTGGGCTCCAACCGGACCAATTTCTACCATGATCATAATAGGGCTTTTGTTGGTTTCCAGACGGGTAAATCACAAAGGATTCCTCAAGACAAAAATGGATGGAGAAAGTTCCTTCACCATTGACATTCAACTTACATTCCAAAACTGGCTTTAAAGCTAAGAAGCTCTAATCTCTCTACCAAACAGAGGGAGCAAAGGAGATGGGATGTGACAAGACCACAGGAAGTGAGATTGGCAGTAGCTAGTGACAGCAGCCCTAGTCAAAGGACTTGGGAAGTTTAAAAGAAGATGAAAAAGAAGAGTCTAAAACTTATTCTCAGAATATGTACGAAACACCAGGCTGGAAGTAGCTGGACCAGCTACTTCTCTCCCTTTGGTGGATACTCTAGGGGGCAGGATTGGGGACCCGGGCACTGGTGGACAGGAATGGAAATGCAGCACTCCTGTGCCTGAGCTTCAAGTCTAAATTTTATTAGCATAAGTGACAGGGACCCTGCTTGCAATTTGATTCACAGGAGTCGACTGTGTCTGATGTTTTACTAACAATTTGAGTAAATATGCCGAAACCAATATGTTCAGCCAGGTGCTGAGCAAATTTCGCCCAGCGTGCAACGGGCCTGCGCAAATCTGTGTCCCCAGATGGAAGCGCTGAGTTACAAATTAGTGCAATTCAAATAGAAGAGGTTTGACCAGGGGACAGCTTGAAGAGATCAAAGGAAACGCAGAGGGGAAATTGGATACAGTTGCAAGCCAGTTCATTAGAAGGCAAAGGGTACTTAATTATTTTATTCCAGCTTTTCCCCCCTTCAAAGAATTGGCTTAATATTCTCACTATTCCACTTTGACCCTAAACTTCCCCAACATACATGAAAGCTCTGTGCCACAGATACGTTAGCTACTAAGGAATTTTCCTCTATCATTGCTAATCTGAAACGAGGCATGAAATCCCAAATCAGAATTGTATTCTAAATAGTGTTTACACAGAAATGTCAGCAAGATGATATATTTGTTCATGTGTCCTCAGTTCTCTGTATTCCCATCTATTTATGTGTTTATTATGCTTTAGAAACAATAAATTATTTTACAATCACAAGTAACCAACACAATCGCTTTTCAATTGTTACACCATTTCGTCTCTCTCTATGCACACGCTAAATCAGAGTGATTTAGTTGTCTACCTCCCATGTTGGGGGTCTTGCCCAGAAAAATAGAGGTATCTACTTTTTGAAAAAGAATTGGAATCAGGCACTGAGTCCAGGGTGAGTTATTGACTGTATTCAGTGTGCGAAGGACAAAGAGAGACAAACAAACAGGCAGGATGTTAGCGGCATTTACAGTGCCCCTAAAATTCAATTTATCACCAAACAGTGTAGCACTAAATTCCCTACGTGGGGCTCTAGAAGGAACAGGAAGGGGTTCAAGAGTACAAAACAGAGACCTGACTGAATACATAGAATGGACTCGGAGGCTGTGTGGCCTTCAGGAGATAGGGTCCCTGGAAAAGGTCTAAGCCGACAGCAAGTTCAGAGACGCTATCCAGTATTGGGGGGCATATTCTGAGTCCTCAGGGAAACCAAAGAGGCTTATTTGCAAAATGCTCCAAGGAATCCTGCGGGAAGAACTTATGCTAAAGAAGAAGCTACATGAAAAAGAAGAAGGGGGACCGGGGGTTTAGCTCCGTGGCATAAGTGCCTGCTTCGCAAATGCGAGGTCATGAGTTTGATCCCGGCACCAAAAAATAAAAGAAAAAGAAAAAGAAGAAGGAGGGAAGGGAATGAGTCAGGCAGAAATGAGACTCCATCCTGGGACCGAGGAGGACCAGGTCGAGTTTTGCTCTGTGGGAGGGGCCTCCCTGGCAGCTGGTGTGGATGGACAGGTACCAGGAGCTGTGCTCGGAGGATGCTGAGGCTCCTGAGCACAACCTTCCTCTCCAGAGGAGGAAGCGACACAGAAATCCACAAAGCCCGTGCGGTGCAGCCCATCTGTAATCCCACGATTCTGGCAGGCTGAGACAGGAGGATCACGAGTTCAAGCCCAGATTGTAATTAGCAACTTAGCAAGACCCTGTTTCAATAAAGGGTCTGGAGGAGTATTCAGTGTGAAGACCCTATGTTCAATTACCTGTGTCAGAAAAAAACATCAACAGACAAAATGTTGCTATGGTTTTACACAGAATTAAAATAAACGCGTACAGTGGTGGTCTAGAAGGCCATTTTTTGGACTAATTGGCCAAAGAAAGTCTCTCTGAAGAGGTGACCACTAAAGGCAAGGAAATGACACACAACATTTGCATATGGTTTCAAATGCGCAAGCTCTCTTTTTAAGTGTTTAAAAATTTTAAGTTTTTGAAAATTTTCTATTATTATCATAATATCCATTCATAAATAAAGGAGACAGGGTAAAACATGTTGCTTAACATCTCTTGCTAATAAATGTTGGATTTTATTCCAAAAAATATGACTCTGAATCCCTTTGCTGACCAAAATTCTCATTTTGGTGTGTAATTGCTACTGTAAAAAAGAGAGGAAAAGAAAGTGCTCTAAAGGATATAACTGCATGTGTGTTTAAGTGTGTAAGATAGATGTCCATATTACTGTTTTTGTTAGAATGTTGAGCAGAATCATTAACAGGCTCATTGTTTGAATGTGTACTTTGTATGTTTTAACTTTGCAACTTGAACAACTATTTCCAATGATGACAGTGTGTAACTTACCAAGTGACAGTTTCTTAGTGTTTTTGTTTTTGTTTTTGTTGTGGTTGTTGTTCTTTTTTTTCTTTCTTTCTTTCCCCTTCAGAATTCTGTATTGTTGCTACCCTCTTTCTGTTTTGTTTGCTTTTTTTTCTTTCTCCTTCTCTTTAAATTAAATAAATAAATAAATAAATAAATAAATAAATCTCATTTTGGGACATTTATTCAAAGAAAAAGATGAAAATTTTGTACTGAGGTGGTCATATGAGTCATCAGGGCAAGACAGTTCCAGGCAGAGGAAGCAGGAAAGAATGAAAAGAAGATGTGCAGAGAGGTAAGACAGGGCAAAGACCCAAGACACGAGCAGAGGTCTGGATACACAGAGCTTTAGAAACCACTGTGAGGGTTTTTTTCATGTGCAGTTTTTTCTTTTGTTGTTGTTTTTGTAAATAGTTTGGAAGCAAGTAACTGATTCCTTCATTTTCAGTCTTCAAAAAAGAAGATTGAGCACCTCACTCATAACTGATTTAGGTTATGCAACTTGAAACTTTTAAACTGATGACATTTTAATCAGATCTTTTTTATAATCGTGCAGCAATGCCATAGAGATTAAGGGATGTCAGGATAATAGTTTGCATATGAGATCAATGTGAATCTTTGAGACCAACCGATACACTACATACAGTAAGGAGAATAATTCCTCCTTCTCCAGAGAGGTCTACATCTTAATTTATAGGACCTACTGCATTGAATAATCATAGTGAATATATTTACATCTGACTCTAATTATGATAATTATTATTTAACTATAATTATAGTAGATATATTATGCACAAGGGATAGGAGTAATTCATGCTGATAATAAAATGTGAAGCCTTACCTCACACCATTTATAAATCCATGCCGGTTTAAGTGCACACACAGATGTTAAATGTATAATTATCAAATCTTTTAGAAGATACCACAGAAGAGTATTTTTATGACATTGATGTTGCAAAGCATACTTTAAACAAGGATCTCCATCTCAGGTTGGGGATCCCAGACCAGAAAAAAGTAAAACTAGCAAAGCAAAAGTACAAGAAAGTGGGAAAAAAAATCCCAAGGTAGACAAGAAAGAAGAGGAAAATCTGAGCAAATAAAAACAATTAGCAAAATAGAATATTCAAGTCCAAATATACTACTAATTACATAAAATATCAAAAAATTAAGTATTCTAATTAAAAGCTAAAGATTGCTAGATTGACTTACAAGAAAAATCTATGCTATTTTCAAGAAATATTCTTTAAACACTAGAATATAGATAAATAAAAGGAAGATGAATGATATGCAGCCAACATGAAAGAATACAGATTTTAAGTCAAGGAATGTTACTAAATATTTTTAAATATTAAGAATCAATTATATATGCATTCATATGAATAATTAATATTAAACATTTAAATATTAATACAATCATCTTCCAGAAAACTATTTTAATCTAAATATACATGCACAAAATAATATATCTTAACAATATATAAAGGAAAAAACTGACAAAATATAAAGGAGAAATATATGACACCATAACCACAAATATTTCAACATATTGCTCTCAATAATTGATGGATCATATGATAAAAATCACTAAGAATATGTAAGATTTGGACATGTGTAGAACATTGAATCCAACAGACTTATGTGGAAGAACATATCCATAAACTGCAGAAAATATTCTTTCTTGCATACTCATATAAGAGCTGCCAAAAATTAACTATATATTGTGCCATAAAGTCTCAACACATTCAAAATTATTTAGATCAAAACCTATTCTCTGACCATAATGAAAGTAGGCAAAAATAGACTGGCCAATACTAATTGGGAAATTTTCAAATTTTTTTTAAATTTTAGCTTTATAGTCTCAAATAGTTCATGACTCAAAGGAAGAACAAAATGGAAATAAAAATAATTTAAACCAAATGATAGTAAGATATCCAATCATTGAATGATAAGATATTGAAACATTTGGTGACTAAAATCATGCCTGTCAGAAAATGTATACATGCAATTAATTAAATCAGAAAGGAATGAAGGCTAGAAGACAGTGATATAAAATGCTAAGTGGGATATGTCAAGAAGGAAATAATGAAGTTAAAATCTTAAATTAATGAAATACAGCACAAACAAATACAGCACAAATAATGAAGAGAATTAATAAATCTGAAAATTGATACTTGGAAAGTTAATAAAATTAGTAAGTCCATAAAACATATTTTTAAAAAATAAGTCACAAAAAAACAAACAGAACACAGTACAGATCCTATAGACAATAAAAGTAAAAAGAAATTATGATCAATTGATGCCCAATTTATATCCCCCCCAAACCTTACTGCAGTAAAAACACATTGCCAAGAACAATGGGTAAGTGTGTTTGAGGCAGGGAATTGGGGTGTGTTAACCATCTTGAAGGAGGTTAGTGATAATGCCTCTTTTACTGTAGATTTTTTTTACTTTAACCATTCAACATATTTAACAGTCACCCCATATTAATCAATTGACAATTCTTTCTGTCAAATACAAACAGTACAATGTGGACCTAACCACATTATTTACTAGATCTGGCGCTGTGCAACTTCTGACCCCTCCTCAAAGTCCAAATGATCGTGAAAGGTCAATATTTTTAATTTATTTGGGACATTGACACAGCAACAACTGTGCAACTAAAGACACCGATGTGAAGAGGGCTTCCAGAAGTACTTCAAACAAGCGAAAACTATGGGATGTGTGGTCAGAGCAAGGGAGAGAATTTTGAGGAAGATTAGTGGCAATTTCTATTACTGTAATAATTTTTTAATTTAAACATTCACTGTGTGTTTTGATCACACCTTTTAAAATTTATATAGGTTCACTTTTCAGAAAACAACAAAAATCACACAAGAAGAAAATTTTGAATATTCCTATAGGTATTCAGGATATTGAAATAATTAAACTTTTCCATAAAGGAAAATTTCCAACCAAAATGATATCACTGGTGAACTCTTGCAAATACTTAAGAAAATAACATATTCAGACTCACATGTGTAAACATCACATTGTCTCCCTGGTGTGAGAAACTGAAAGAGTAAGAACTAAAATGCACAATAGATATTGTGAAATGGCAAGAAATTATTCAAAAGGAAAGAAGAGTTAGGGTGGGGGATTGGAGAAGGAAGGAAAAGGAAAGGGAAAAAGGATAAAATGGGGGGGAAGCTTTGTAAATAGGAAAGGGAAGATGGGTTGAAGGGAGGAGAGGGAATTGGGAAAAACATAGAAATCAAAATATATCATATACAAATACAAACTCCCTATGATGAATATGATCATTATGTATATCTAAAATGTACCAATAAACTTAATTATACTTTTACAAAGAATACTGTAAGGAACACTGAATACTAAAAGACCTTATGAGAGAGTATGGGAACCAATGTACATAGAAAACAGCTGGAAAAATAAGCAAATAGTTTTTATCCTCCATCGTGACAATGCTGGGTGTCACACACTGCTTCTGGGAATTTCTGTCAAATAAGAATGTTATGGTGTTTCCCTGTTTACTTTATTCACCAGGTCTAGCACTGTGCAACTCCTGGCTCTTCTGAAAGTCAAAATTGCCGTGAAAGTAAACTGAATTGAATCAGGCCTTGAAGGCAGCCATGGACATGCAGCTAAGGCCACAGTTCCTTGAATTCCTTCAGAAAATGGTAAGAACATTGAGCTAAGTGTGTTCAAAGCTGGGGGGACTATTTTGCGGAAAATAATGGCAATGTTTTTTACTGCAATAAATTTAAAATATACATTAAAAATAATGTTATTATTACACAAATTCATTCAGAGCCTAAAAAAAAAAAAGATGTATTTTTCCCAAGTCATCTAAGGCCAGTGTGTCTTCGATCTCAAAATCTGGAAAGGACTTGCAAGAAAAAAATTAGAGACCAATGTCTCATGCGAATATAAATGAAAAATACTAAATAAAATATGTGCAAAATAATTCAACATCACATGAAAAGATAATATGTTATGACCATATGTGCTTATCTCAGGAATATAAAGTCAGCTTAACAGTCAAACATCAGTGAATACAATCTACCTTATTCACAGAAAAACATAAGAAAATTATACATCATGTTACTGATGCAATAATCTGATAAAATTTGCCATTGAAAACTTGCCACAAACAGACTAAAAGGGAATAAATGTTTAAGGGCACCTACAAAAACATTGCAGAAAGTATCTTATTTAAAGCTCTTACATCTAGATTTATAATGCAGGATAAATAAATAAAAACATAGATTGCAAAAGAAGAAACAAAATCATTGTCATTATTTACAAGATAACAGATATACAGAAAATACAAAACTATATGGAAAATTGAATGTGTAAATTTTTCAGTCACTACTTAATAACTTAATTATTATAAATCAATTTTGTTTATAGACAAAAGATGTGAAAAAAATTAAATTTTAAAAAGTACATTTTACTATAGCACAAAAACTGTAAAATAACTAAGAATTAGAGAGAGAAAAGGCAAAGAGAGGTAAGACTTCTATACAACAGCCTATTGAGTTAAATGTTTATAGGTTCTCAAAATGGAACAATACATCATGTCCATAGAGTGAATGATGTGATAGTGATCAATTCTCCTCAACTCAATCATTGAAATTTAATCAATATCCCAGAAGCAATTGCTGCACAAATTGACAATCTGGTTTAAACATTTTTAATCACTACATAGGGTCAAAGAAAGTCAAGAGAATCCTAAAAAGAACAAAGCAAGAGGATTTATGATATCAATTATCAAAAGGTATCATGAAGTTATGGTAATTAAGAGACAGTAGTATTCACATAAATACAGACAAATAGGTCAATGAAATGCAACAGAGTACAGAAATGGATGATACACAACAAAGAAATAAATGGTGGTGGATCAATTTGACACCCAAATGAATCTGGCCCATTACCTCAGAAAATACATTAAAAAATCAATTCCAGACACATTATAGATCTAAATATGTAAAGGAGAGTAATAAAACTTTTAAAATAAAACATGGAGAAATATCCTCATGACTTCAGGTAGGCAAATAATTTTTAAATATGACATAAAAGTCATTAATCATATGGGGAAAGATTCATACACTGGAATACATTCAAATTTTAAATTTATGCTCATCCAAAGACACAAATAAGATAGTGAAAAGTAAGACACAGACAAGCAAAGACCTAACCAGAGACTCATGCTCAGAATATCTCCTACGAATCAATAAGGTTAATGACCTATTTTTTTAATGGGTAAACTTATAAAGGACCAATTAGCATATGAAAAGATCCTTGATTCATTAGCTATTAAGGAAATGTAAATTAAAAGCATGACAGTGAATGACTGAAAATGGGATGAGAGTATACTTGGTGGTGGAGCCTTGCCCTACCACACATGGGGCCATAGGTTCAATCCACAAGACTCCAGAGGGGGAAAAAGCTATAGTTTAAGGATATGAAGTAGTGACAAGGTGGTGTAAATTGACACACTTTGGAAAACTATTGGTGAATTAAAAGACTGATGCCCTCCTCCCACTCCTCATTTCTCTGTATTTGATTTATCCCCATGTGAGTGAATACCTCATGGTGGGTGGGATGATTTCTTCTGATTCCTTAAATTTGACCACTTGACTTGTGCTGTCCAATGTGGTGTTAATGGACATAATTCGAACCCAGACTTGATGTTCATTTCTGCAATTAAATACATCAACTTGGTTTCCGCCATTGGTTGCAAGAAGAATGTGCTTTGGAGGTTAAGAGACATGCAGAGTTGACCTGGACCCATTGTCCTGCTTGAAGTCAAACCCAGTTGAGCCCAGTTTAAATCATCCATACCTAGCCAATGCCTAGATAATGATCAGTCTTACAGGTTACTTGCTGTGATGTAGTTAAGTGCTTGTCGTTACTATAACGATAGTCAGTTCATATGCATTGCCCTCTACCTAGCAAAGTACTTATAGAGCTCTTCTTCGACCCAGAAATTCCAATAATATAGCACTACTTATAGTAGACAAACAGCAGTAATGACTCAAATATTCATCAGTTCTAGAAGGGATAACTATGCAGTAATACTCTCAAATAATAAATAGCATCTTTTGTTAAAAAATGTAGACACTAGATAAGTCATATATGAGATTCCCTGGGTATAAAATTCAAACACAAGCAAAGCTCATGTGTGGCATTATTTGGAGGAAGGGGCAGCACATGGACACACTGGGCCCTGGAAAGGGCCTGTTTCGTGACCTTCATGGCCGTAGAGGGGGTTCCCTTTGAGAAAACTCAGAGGCATTCACTTGTGGTGTCTGTGCTTTTCTGAGCAAGTTATACTGCAATAAAATAAAACTTGAGCGTATTTGTTTCTTTGTGTTTGTAAAAAGTAAAGCATTACTAGGAAGTCAGTAGACTCTAGTCCTGCCTCTTCTAGGAATTCATCACCCTCTAATGTCAGGTGAGCAAGGAAAATAAAAGAAAATATTAGGAAAGCTTTACAGACATAAAATATGTGTATGGACTGATGTTTTCATCTTCCCTCGGTCCTTATGTCAAAAGCTCACAAGGCTCATCAAGTCCAGAGAGCACCATCAAGGACAAGTCCCATCACATGACGATAGGGTAGCCACTCCCCACGTGTCAGCATAGCAGCAGATAGGAAGTTAAGCACAGGTGCATTCTGTGTCCAGTTTCAATCAGGAAATGGAGAGGTGACCCCTGCAATGAAAGAGTGGATGGGTATGAGAAAAACAAGAAAACAGCAGAACTTGTGCTCCTCCTCCTTGTTGGCTCATCAGAAGATCAAAATAAGAAGTCAGTTACAAAGCTTTCCAACACATTCTCATTAAGTGTTTGGCTTGTAGTTATGCTAACCACGTTAGTAATGAACCTCACCTAAGTGCTAAGTGTGCCTTCAGAAACTACTAGGCCTGCCTTAAGCATAGTTTGAAGTCCTTTGCAGTTATTGAGTGCCTTAGTCTCTTTCTGCCCAACACCAGCAACATGAAAGGAGGAGAGGATTATTTGGGCACACATTTGCAGAAGTCTCAGTACTTGAATTGGTCCACGGCATGATAGAAGGGCCTGGGTGGAGGAAAGCTGCTCATGTCATGGTGCCAGGAAGAAGAGAAAGAAGGGAGGAGCAGGAAAGGGAGATGCATCCTTCCAGCTAATGCACCCAGTGACCCACCTCTTCCAGCCAGACCCCACCTCCTAGCAGCAAGTCAGCCATAGCACCTCCATAATGCAGTCCCTGCCAAACACAGGAGGCTTTGGGTCCATTTTAAATTTAAACTATAGCATTAAAACAAAATATTGCTTATTTTCTCATTGTTTCTTTCTTTCAAATTTCTATTATATATACTTTATAACATACATACTTCATTATTGTAACTGTCCACATACATGAATTCATATGCATATATGCTAGGAATGTGTGCCCCAATATAATATAATGTGATATAAAATTAAAATTTTGTTGATAAGTACACAAAATGTTTTAGTAACTGAACACTGAAAATTTGAAATAGTTGCTAATTCTCTTTGAGGTGAATTTCTTTGTCTATACAAAAAGAAATACAGAATTAAAGCTATTTGTTAGATTGTTTCTACTTCTATGTTTTACATGTCTATGATTTTATATTTAAAAAGTAATTTCCCTAAATCCATTAAAAAACACAAATTAGAAAAGAGAAAGAGCGCTACGAGCCCAGCTTTGAGCTAGTAGTGGTTTTATTGTGTAATTCTTTCAATCACAGCAGACTTATGAGAAAGATGTTATTGTTCCCATTTTCTGGAAGAGAAAATTGAGTCAGATATGTAAATACATGTTAAACAAGGACGCAGAGAAAGGTCACATAGTGGAACAGTTGAGACTTTTAAATTGCGATCTGGCTTATTGTAAATTTCTTTCCACTTCTTTACATTAGCATTCTGAAGCAGAACATGAAATGGATGACTGTATTTTTATGTGACTTTTATGTGTATTTATATGAAATGGTGTGTTGTAGTTTCCTTTATCAGTGTCAAGGATCTTAGCAATTACAACTGTTAACATCCACCTCCCAAGTGTCTAGCAAGGTACCAGTCATATGAAAGTGTTCCATACATATTCATGGAAAAAAATGACCACGTGAACAAATGAATGAATGAATGAATGAATGATGTGGTAGAACATATTTTGTGCCAAATAACAAGTTACTATTTTGTTAACAGGAAAATTCTCCCACTCTGAATTTTTATTTTGCCATAAAAAAATAAATCCAATATAAGCCTTCCTTCAGATGTATATTGCACTGACTACAGAACCAAAACATGCATTTAAATCACTTATATCTAACTTTTTATGATGCCACTGGGAATAGTGTTCTTTTTGCATTTGCAGTTAAAGGCTAGAACAGATGGTGGAAGTTTAGTCTCAAACGATGGGCCCATTAAAATAACTTATGCTCTCAAGCAATTGTTCGCTCGAAAGGCTCCATTCATTATGCCTGAGCTTGCAAGCTTCAAAATATGTCCGAAGGAAACAGGACTTCAGAAATGTTTGCTGTATTAGATTTTTCTGGAACGGGACTACAGCCCACAAACTCTATCCCTTAAATAGTCAGTAAGCACTTGCTGGAGGCTTCTCTAAATGAGACCTTTTCTTCACAAAACACCTGCCCTAGGAAAAGAATTTGGGTAGGAAAAGAAGGTTCAAGGGAATGAGTTTTCTGCTCTCTTGAACCACAATTTTTTCACCTTTTCTGTCTTCTATGACTGTGGGTTACAAAACAAATGCAAAGACAGAATGTTTGCAGTTACAAGAACAAATGTAAAGACAGAATGAAAGAGGAGAAACCATAAAGTCAAAACCATCAAATTGTCCAGAACGGCAATTATTCACACCTCTGACTATCTCCTCATCTGGAAGCCAGCCTGTGTATAGATGAGTTGGCAGAGAGCCACACTTTGGAGACCCTTCAGCTTCCATCACCAGACCTGCAGCGTGGCAGTCACATCCGGACCCGGGCCACATCCTGCCATTCTGCTGACCACGTCACATCACATGTCCCTCCCTCAGCATGCTTTGACACATGGAGAAATGCATAGTGCACTGGCCTCCAGGTCATCTGGGTCTTATGCCGGGGAGACTCAACAGCTCATGCGATCGTCTCAACAACTCGGGGATGTAAGTAGCATCATTCAACTTCATCTTTGACAAAACCCAGCATCCTCCACTGACCAAGCCTGTACCTGGTGCCTCAGGACTCCAAATTCAAAAATGTGAAATCTTTCCTTACCCTCTGTTTCACATTCTCAGCTCTCGCACTGTCCCTTCTAAAATTCCTTAAGATGAAAATGAGTCTTGAATGAAAAATAACATGCTTATCCTGTTGTATTGCAAAAGTGACTATCACAGAATAGTCAGTGTTCATTCCAGAAAAATTGAATGCAGGAATACAAGATTGATTGTAAATACTAAGAAGCTCAGTGCAGATCAAATATGATCACTGCTTATGTTAGTCAAGATCCTGGCAGGAAACAAACCTATTTAAGTTGGACAAATGAAGGAAAAGATATGAAAAGGAAGTGCTAAAATAGGATGACAGGAATAGAGAAGCCAACTAGGGCGAGTGCAGGACCCTGGGCCTGCTGACAGTGAGAAGCAGCTCACTTCTCATCCTAAAAGTGCAAGATAAGAGAAAGGGTCAGAACCTCAAGAGTAGCTATGCACAGTAAGCCAGAGGCAGCCATGTGGGCCAAGAGGAAAACCAAGAAGCTAACCCCTTCCTGTGAGCCAGAAGCAGTCACTGGGCCAAGAAGAGAAACAAGAAGCCAGTCCCTTCCTGTGAGCCAGCTGGCACACAGGCTAGGAGAGAAGAAGAGCTGAGCCCATTTCCCCTCCATAAACAACCAGGAAAACACAGCGTGAGATGATAGCTACCAAAGTACAAAAACAACTTAAGTCTTGTATTGTTTGATTGATTTTGCAGGCCCACAGCCAATCATCTGAGCATTTAGAAGATAACCCCAATCTTCAAAATGAGTATATGGTGAAGGCTTAAATAAATGAAACAAGTGGTATGATTTTAGGGCTCCAGGAGGATCAAAACCCTCTACAGAGTTGAAGACTCTGGGGACTAAAACAAAGAGCTTTTCTGGGCAGCCTGTATATTAGGTTTTCAAACAAAGAGAGGGGATACTGAGGAAAGCACAGGAAGTGAGCAGGACCTTGGGAGTCACTTCAAAGACTTCTCCAAGTAGTAAATTATGCCAGTTTAAGGGAACCATCTTATCTCCATGACGACATTCATGGTAGGAGTGAGACAACAGGAGTGAGATGCCCACAGCTGCAGTCTCTATTTACTTAATTAGTGTTGGAGCCAGGTGTCCTCAGATGGGGCCTTATCTTGTCCTTTGAGGTATCTCTGGCATCACAGACCACTATAGGCAAGGACCAGTGATTCATAGAGGTTCACTTACTATGCATCAGTTCTCATCGCCAGACAAGAGACTTAGGCCTAGGAAAGACTCACAGATAAACATAAAAAGCCAATTAGTTAATTCTAAATCCTGCTCAGAGCTGTTTCCTAGTGGTCTCCAACAGATAACAACATACAATGTATCAAATATGGAGGATCTCCTTCTGAAGGTGGCAGCCATTGTTAATTTCCTATTATCTTGTTTTTGGGGTCCTGCATCATTTTCATTGTTTTGTTTGGTTTGGTTATATTTGGTTTTATTTTGTTTGATTTCATTGTATCTGATGGCATGAACAGCTACTTTGAAGATAACAAGATGCATTATGGTAGTCATTGTTGATGTCCTATTATCTTGTTTTGAAATCATGAATCACTTTCATTGTTTTGTTTTCATTGCTTTTATTCTCTTCTGCTTTTGTGATTTATTATGTCTGATAGTATGGGCAGCTAATTTGAAAATAACAAGAGGCATTATGGTAGCCATTGTTGATTTCCTATTGTCTTGTTTGGAAGTCTTGTATCGATTTCACTGTTTGGTTTTGATTGGCTTTTTTCTGTTTTATTTGGTTTGGTTTTATTGCCTTTAAAATTAAAAAAAATTTAAAAAAAAAAAAAGAGTAGCTACACGCAGAGACACCTGGTGCTGTGTGGGAGATCTGATGACCCTTCTTTCTTAGCTATATCAGCCAGGCAGTGTTAGAAGTTCAAAGATTGGAAACCTACAAGCAGCTGCAGCTTCGACGTCTGGCTGAAAAGTATGTGTTGACCCTCGGGACTGCCTTTTCTGTATTCGTATATTCAGCAAACAATCTGTGACTGTCTGCGGTGTACCAAACGTAGTGCAAGCCCTTGCCGCTATAAGAAATAATAATTCCTACCACACGAAGGTAAAACACAGGCACACCGAGTGAAAATTTCAATAGACATGACTCTGGAAAGTAACAAACGTCATCTGGAAGCAAAAATGTTTCCTCCAGAAAAATACACCTCCCTTGAGTCTTAAAAAACAAAGAAGAGAATGTGCCTTGAGGAAAGGAAGTTATTCAAACAAAGGAAGTCAAGCTTGCAAAGGCTTCAAGGTGAGAATCAACGTGGCTTCCAGAGCTTGTGGGACATAGGAGAGGAGGAAAGGACCTGATGAGGAGGTGCAGCTGAAGACAGAGACAGAAGTGTGTCATTGTGTAGAAGAATGAGAACGGTCGCCAAGGGAAATGAGCAAAGTTAGGAGAAGAAGACAGCCATGGGTGGTGGGGCATGGTGCACAAGAAAATGGCCCCCAAAACATCCATATCATTAGTCTGAGAGCCTGGGAACATTCTACCTCATATGGCAAAAGGTCGTCCTCTGCTACACAGGTAGAACCAATGTTCTTGTAAGTGAAGGGGGAAAGAGGAACACTTCGGAGTGAAAGAGTTTTGACAGTGCTACACCTATGGCTCTGAAAAAGAGAACGGGCCAGGGATCGTACAAATTCCTCCAGAGCAGTGACAGTGAACCTTTTAACACGAAGTGCCAAACTGCAAGCCAAAATCCACTTATCTATCGCAAAGTGACGACACTGTGGTTAAACCTAAATACTGAGGGTTTTGTTTAGAAAAAACTCATACACTAGCCTTTTGTCTTAACGCACATCCCAGGGTTCACCTCCACTGCTTTAGAAACCGGAAAGGACCTTCCCCAAACCCTCTAGAAGGAACACAGTCATACAGATTCTGTCATTTTAAACCACTGTCATGGTTTTTGAGGTCATCTGTTATAACTGTAATAAGAAGGTGACAGAGTGCCTACAGAACATTATATTAGGTGTGAAAAGAAAGTGCTTGGCATGTTGGTATTAGGAAGAAAAGAGTTTCAGACATACAGTTAATATGCCTTATTTATTTTATAAATGCCAAATGCATGTTTACTTAAGATCGTTTTACAACTCCATAAAACAGAACATGGATTTATATATAAATGCACAGGAAAAGACCTAGGACGATTCCTCCCAATGTAATAAAATTAAGGATAGGGAAGGGGAAAGATTTCAAGGTGGAAGATAGAAGCCAGCAGTCTTTAAATGTATAATTAAGAAAATGAAATCTAATAAAAATTTTCTTGGGTGCCTAGGGATGCATGTGCAGGTTGAGGGAAAAAAACTCAGAAATGCGTTTCACAAAAGGTTACCCCTGTCGCTTCTGAAGTATAGAGGGATCCAAGTGCATGTTTATGGGGCACTTTGCTTGATAAAGAACTCGAGCATACATTTACTGTATGCATAAGCAGAAGTCAAATATTTAATAAAGACCTTTAAAGAGAGAGGTTGTAGTGGTCAACTTTTAAAAACAGAGTAAGGAAAATTGGAAAGATGAAGCCGTGACAAAACTGCAGACGCTGAGGAAGAAATTTCCAAAGTGGCAGAGGCATGGGAAGGTTTGGATGCCAATGTGAAGGAGCCGGGTGAGAAAGGAAGCTGAAGAAAGAGGAAGTAACCGACCTAGGTGACAAAGGACAGGAGAGGAGAGGGCATCAGGTCACTGGCAGAAGGATTATGCGTCAATGCTATGCAAAGACACTCTTCTCCTACACCTCCAGGCAAGGCTGCGGGGAGAAACTGATACGTAGAGGGACGAGGAGGAACATCCTTGCATTAGTTAGTGTGTGCTGCGTTTAACACATGAGGAGGTTCCTCTGTGAACCCAATGGGAACGGGGAGGAGTCTAAAGGAGAGTGCAGCGGTTTGAAACACCACAGAGAAGTAGGACAAGATCTGACTCCCGAGAGGTACCGCTGTTGCCAGGCAACACCAAAGCTGCAGCTGAGCTCCGAGGAGCATGAGCCTGAACAGACAGCAGTGGAGTGTGCAGGAGAGGCCAGGGGGCGTCAGAGAAGAAAGCTGGGTGAACTGACTCGGGGCTGGGCGTTACAGCTGCTCCGACCAAGAATAATCCATGGCTCCTCCCCCTCCTGCAGGCCCTGACATTACCCGGTCACCACATTCTGCTGAATCCAGCTCTCCCATTTCGCCTGAAAGTATGTATTTCCCTCTGCATTTGCATCCTTTGTCCCATCCTGTTTAATGTCATATCTCTTCTGAATTATTGCAAATCCTCCCTTCAATTTGAATACCCTGAGATAACCTTTGTGATTGTTTGTGTGTATGTGAGTGTGTGTTACTAAGGACTGAACCTAGGGCCTTCATACTGAGCTATATCCTTTCTTTCAATTTTTCATTCTGAGACAGTCTCACTAAGCCACTACATTTCCCAAGCTGAGGTCAAACTTGAAATTCTCCTACCTCTTCCTGCCAGATTACAGAGTATGTACCACCATGCCCAACTATAAATCAACTATTTAAGAGACAAGATGTGTATCCCTGATCCAACATGCTTGGCACCAGAAGTCTTGGGATATTTTTTAGATTTTGGAATATGTGCACATACATAATAAGATATATTGGAAAGGGGACGCAAGTCTAGACATGAAATTTGATTTTCATATACTCACAGCCCAAAGGCAACAATGTTAGCGTGCTTGTGTTTTGACTTGAACCTGCCACCTGTGGGCAGGCGAGGAATTTTCTGCCTGTGGTTTCACATCAGTGTTCAAAAAGCTTCAGACCCTGAAGCACTTTTGATATTGGACTTTCCAACTTAAGATGTTGTATGTGGAAATGTGATACCATTTTAAATTCCTTTTTCCCCTTTGCCTAAGGGCAATATGCAAGCTATACCTTCCCACATTTCTCTCACCAAGGCCAGTCCTCACACGTGTCACCCAAGCTGGGTTGCCTGCATCTTCCCCAAGATGCCTATTCTTGGCCTCAGTGTTTTGCCCTTTCCTTTGCCCAGCTCTTCAGTAAATTCTTCATCATAACCCGTCTCATGGTGTCCTAATTGCAAGTCCCTTTGTCTGTCTTCTGCCCCTAGGTTTTGAGCATTATGAAGACTGATGCTACATCTTGCTTACCAGTGGTCTCCCAGCACCTCATCCTATTCCTGGAATACATTCAACAAATATTGCCTGAATGGTATCGAAAACCAAGCTTCCAAATCGTAGGCTTTTGCCCATTAGACTCTCATATCTATAGCACACAAGATTAGATGCATGACATGCATATAATCTGGGAAGGGGATTTATTCATGACAAGTTAATGAGCCAACCACTTAGTATCATTAAACAGACAGCATTTACCCTTATAGCTTGAAAAGAGTTTATTTTGATGAAGGATGTGCCAGGTTTCTTAACATCAATGCCAAGTGATTTCTTAATTAACTCACAGGTACTGTCAATAGGAAAGTCCAGTAGTGTCGGTTACAAATGTGAATTAAAGTAAAAGAACTGCTTGCTCCAGGATTTTTGAAAGTACTTGTAGCTGTCACATAATCAAGGTAACCTTTGAGTAAATCTAATCTGCTATTAATCCTATCCAGTATGCTTTTCAACTCATATATTGCAATTTTCATGTCTAGAATCTTGATTTGGCTCTTCTTAAAATCCCTTCTGTCTCTGCCTAGCATGTTCAGCATTTCTTCTAGTTTCTCCATACCTGGAATATGACAGTAGTAGTCTTTAAACTTTTATCTACTAATTCTACCACCTGTTATTTGTCAGTCAGTTTCAATTGATTGATATGTCCCTTAACTATGGGTCATATTTTCCTCTTTCTTTGCATGCCTGGTAATATTTGGCTGTGCAATGGATATGATTAGTTCTTCTCTTCCCTAAAATAAGACCTTTATTTATGAGTACCTTGTGAATTATGAGGTTTCCTGTGTGGTTGTTGGGAAAGGACATTATTCCTATCACTGTATAAATTCTGGATGTTGTTCACTCTAATCCTTGTAGGTAGTTTTTTCCCTGGACTTGATTAGTCTCCTCACAGGTACATGATATATCATAGGCATGTATCATTATTCAACTACAGTCATGCATGGCATAAAAATATTTCAGCCAATGATGGACCACATGCATATATAATCGGGGTGCCATATGATTATAATAGAGCTTAAAAATACGGCCCAGTGACATTGGGCCATCATGATTTCATAGCACAATGTATTACTCATATGTTTGTGGTGATGCTGATATAAACAAACATACTGAACAGCCAGTCCTGGACAAGAACAACACATGCAATTACATACAGCACACACCACTTGATAGTAACAATAAACAACTATGCTTCTGGTTTGTGTATTTGTTGTATTCACTTTTATTGTTGTAAGGTATACTTTTCCTTACCATACCTAAGAAACTAGACTTTAAAGCAGTGTGTTGTGTTATTCCAGCAATAGCCTCAAAAATTCCATGGTCACCACATCTCTTAGTTACATCAAAGACCTGCTGAGTACCATTTCCAGGGGACACATATCATCTAGGTGCAGGTAAGTGTCCTGTATAGTAATCACACAACAGGATTCCCTAATTACACATTTCTTGAAAAAAAGTAAATATCCTTTCTGTGATTCTCAGCTTTTTTGTGCAACCCTTTGCTCTTTGTACCTGTACCCTGAGAGTTTGTATCTTCTTGGACCCCTAGATTTGTCTCTTCAACTCCGAGAGTCTCCTGGGTCTGCGTGACTTCCCGTTTACTGACTCGTGGCTGGAGATATGAGCGTGCTCGAGATGAGGCCCAGGACTGCACATAGCTCTGTTAGAGTCGGTGCTTCCTGGATCCCATGGTTTCCAGTTCCCATGTCTTGGTTCACTCCCTTCTTTTGCTGAAATATGTCTTCCATAAGCTTCAAGAGAACAGGTGAAAGTGTGGGAGATAAAATTTTCATCCTTTCCTATCTGAATATGGCTTGAGATATACTCCAGCTCAACTGAAAGGTGATTCATTAGGGAATTACATGCCAACCATACTTTTTCCCCCAGAATTATAATTGTTTTTCTGAAGCTGCTCTGAATGGAATTACTTTGTACTCACCATCATCTGAGACTTTTGCTTCTTCTCATTTTCACTGGTAGTTCAAGAGTTCTGTGTGTCTATTTCTTGACCGTCATAGAGATTGGGCAGGTCTTTTCCACTGAACAGCAATGGCTTCCTGCTCTGAAAAAATTCCCTACCCTACTTTTTTCATAACTTCTTCTCAATTTTTATTCTCTTAGTCCTCTTGGGAATTCCCATTAGCTAGATTTTCAACCCATTAGATTCCTTCTCTGATTTTTCTTTTTTCTCCAATCCTAATCATCACCATTTTTACTTTTGTTCCACTTTCTCAGATTTTCTTGACATTTTTAGCAATCTTTCTAAATAATTGTTCATCTATGCTATATATGTATGTATTTTTTAACCAAGGATCAAGGTCACGACCTCACATTTGCCAGGCAGGTGCTTACACTGCTGAGCTAAATCACCAGCCCAGCTGTTATATTTTTTTAATTGAAGAATGTTATTGTTTGTGTCTGGGTGTCCCGCCAAAGGCTCATGCAATCAGGGTATTTTTGGAGGTGACTGAATCTACAGTGTGTGATTCATAGTGCAATGCTGTGATTAAAAGTGCTGGGATTAAGGATAGGTGTTTCCTGGATCAGTCCACTGATTAGACTGGCATCACCTTAACCCCATTGCCCCTCTGCTATGTGCCACTCTGCCTTGGAGTCAGCTGATTAAGAGTAAAACCTCTACAACCTGTGAGCTAAATAAACCTTTCCCCCCTTAACTTTGGGTGTTGGATATTTATCTCAGCAATGAGGGAAAAGTAACCAAGACAAAGAGAGACTTCTTTTTTTTCTGTATTATTCCTTTATCATGTTATCTTACTCTTTTCCATGGATTCAACATCTTACCTTATGAGGTGTGATCAGAATATATGGTGAATGTTTACATTTTTAAAATTTATTGCAGTAAAAAATATATTACCAGTCGTCCTCAAAATACCTACCCTATCTTCAAGTACACTTACCCATCATTCTTGCCACTTTGTGAAGCAGATCTAGAAATCCTCTTTCATGAATGCCTTAAGGATCGGAAATACGGTGAGCGCTGCTACTGAGTGCCGTCCAAAGGGGAGATAGGCTCATAAAAAGATGGTAGTGCGTCTTGATCCACCTTATTCATCACAGCTGGCACTTTGTGACTTCCGGTCCTTCCCCAAACTCAAAATGACCATTGAAAGTAAACATTTTGAATTGATATAGAACAATGAGGCATCCCCAACAGTGCCACTAAAGACACTCATGAAAGAGGACTTCCAGAACTGCTTCAGAAAGTGGCAAGAACTATGAGACAAGTGCCTTCCAACAGAAGAGTAGCTCTGAGGTGGCTTAACGAGGTGGGTGTCTTTTATGGTAATTTTTTTTAATTTATAGATTGACTTATTTTTCTACCATATCTGCTATATCCCCAAAACTTTTAATAATAACATTTTAAAGTGTTCTTTTGCTTCCTCTACACTTTTTGTTCCTTCTATTTCCTTTTCTTCTGCTTTTCATGACAGACTATGTCTTACACCTTTCAAATATCTAGTGATACTTCATAAAACAAGACACTAAAATATAAGAGGAAGCTCTCCCACTTGAGTGGAAATGGGACCCCACTGTGGGGTGGCTTGCATGAAACTAGGTTTTTCACTGAAGAATCTTCCACACAGTCAGGGCTTGGTATATTTAGCAGTTTTCTCTGGAGCAGTCATTTCTCCAAAGAAGAACCTGTGTGTTCTGGTTCTGGCCTCTGGAAGGAGGATGGTATTGGTCCTGACTGGTGAAGTTCCAGAAATAAGCCAGGAGCAGGGTCAGGCACAGGTGGGCAGGGTCTCACCCATGAGTCCTCTTACTCAGCCCCCCAAGCTCAGCCTGATGCATTGCTCCTCCTCTTCACTGTGACTGATGTCCTCCAGGCTTACTACTAAACCTCTGGTCATTATGGAAGAGGTCAAAGGGGCTGACTTCTGGCAGTGAGAGGTGGGAACGGTGGGAGCACTGACTATCCCAGAGTTTGACTTAACTCTTGTGTTTTCAGTCTGGATCTCACCTCAGCCTCTAGCAATCACCTTGTTTCCCAGGCTCAGTACTCTTTGGGGCTCTGCAGGCAGTGCAGGATGGCTTTTTTACCCTCCTCCTTCTGCTTCTGTTTCTTCTGCTTTGATCGATCACTCTCCTCTCCTCCAGGCAATTTCCGTCTTTTGTCAAACAGGCTATTCCCACTGGACTGTTTCCTACTCTCCGACATCTCTTCTTCCTCCTTCCTTTTCTCTCATTTGAGCAGAGCTTCAGAGGGGTGCTGAGACAGACCTAAGAAATCCATACTGTCCATGTGAAGCAGACCACAAGATGCTCCCTTTTCATGTTCATCACAAGTCTGCGACATCACAAGTCTATGATCATTTCATCCATTGTATGGCCAGTATGAGGTAGAGCCAAGATTTGTGTGTGTGCTCATCCAAAGACCAAGACCTGGGCCACATAGAGCAGTGTCCTGATTTGAAAGACAGATGCAGTGACATTCAAATTAACCAGCTCTTTCCTCACTGGCATCCCTCACCCAACTGCACATGGATCCCCAGAGTTTTGTGGCCCACGTGCACAAAGTCTGATGATATTCAACCATGGACCTCTGTATGCCACATTCTTGGGATACAGAACTACTTAAACACATGCCACGGGCCCATCTGTCTTTCTGTTGTCAGGTACCTAACCTTGCAAAACACTGGATGGAGAAATGCTTCCGTGAACTAATTAGGGGCTGCTTTCAAACTACATACATCCAGTCAGGGGAAGAGGCTCCAAGAGTAAGACAAAGGAGTAAAAGACCAAATGTGGCAATGAGTCCTTATAGAAAAGAACCTCCTGTAGCCTGGACTTCATCAAAGAGATGGGTAAACTGATACCTGCAGGCTTCTCTTTCTTATTCTTCTAACAGGCATTCACTGGGCATCTATCATGTGCTAATAAAAACATAAACTTATGCAGGAACTTCCTCGTGCCCGGTGAGTGTTTGATGTATATTATTTCATTTAATTCACTCAAAAACTCTGGTTTTTTTTCATTTTACAGAGAATTAAAAGGAAGCACAGAGCTTTGGAGTAACACTTCCAGTAAGTTTTAGTGCCTAGATTCTGCCCAGGCTATTGAGTGCCAGGCTTGGCACTCTTAAATGCTGTGTCAGGAACTGAGGAGGGGATGGAAGTGAGTCAGATGCGTCTCTACTGGGCCAAAGCTTGTGTTCTAGGGATAAAAAAGAGATTAGCAGGCAGAGGGTGTGATACGTACTGAGGCCACACAGTGTGAAATATCTGAAATGGGCTCCATATGAGGAAACTCGCTCATGGACAAATAGCCCAAGCCACACAATCCTCACGGTAGTCGTTGTCCCACAGATGGGCAGGACAGAACCCACTGCAAGAGATGTCCCAGGACAGATGGGTACAGACCCACTATGCCAGCTGCTTGCTGAGCTCCTAAAGGGTAAGGAATGAGGTTTCAACAGGGTCTAAATTTTCTTCACCATCAGCAGAGAGAGGATGGAGAGGGAGGAACAAGCATTTTGGACAAAGGAAACTACAGTAGGAGGCTAAAAAGGGGGACTGGTTATCAGAGGTCAAAGTTAGACATCCTGGGATTATATGGAAATGAACTACAAGATTTTGGGGACTGGAGTGAGGTTGGGTAGGAGATTGGGAGGAGGGGGGTCCCATGGACAAATAGAGGATGCATGGCTAGTTGGAAGCCCTGGACAGAGCCCAGTGGAGAGTGTGGTGAGTGCAAGGGAGAACTGAATGTTTTGGAAAGGGAGGCACAAACCATGTTGTAAGGCTGACTGTGCCATTTCAGGAGGTGTAGTTTCCAAGGCACTGAAGATCTGGCTCCCATTTTAAGAGTTCCTGCTAGCTGCTATCAGGAGTTTGGGTACAAAAAAGGGAATTAGGGGAAGCAAAGAGACCAATTAGCATGTAAAAGATGTCAGAGGCTTGGACAAGTGGCTTGGGCGTAGTCAAGGAAAGAAGCCTTCAGATTAGAGATATTTTCAGGAGCCCGACATGAAAGCATTGCTAGCCACTGGATGTGGGGAAATGGAGCAGTGAGGGCTGCTACCTCAGGTATCTCCTGGACAGCTGAGGAACCGAGGAGGGTCGGGGAGCCCTTTGTTCAGTGGATCACGGCAAGCTGAGTGACAGAATGGAGCTGAGACAGAGGGTGTTTCAGTTCATACTGATCCATTGCACGAGAGGGATGAAGAAAACCCAGTGCCAACACCTCGGTGTCCTTGCACAGCTTTCCACAGGACACTACAGAGCCACTGGGCCCACACCTCCTGCAGAGTGACGTCCCCAAAGTCTCTGTGAACTCTAATAGGCTGGAAAGTGCCAAAGCTTAAATGAATATACACCCCGCTCCTCCGGGTCAGAGCAATCACCGCCTTCAAGTACAACCATTTTCCTCATTTTTAATGCCATTTCCAGGACACCTTACATTTCAGTCCAGGGCTGCCATTTTATCCAGTTGGATTTCTTTTCAATTCAGCCCAATTTTAACCCCAATGTTCAAGTTATTTTTTTCCTATTATGCCCATAAATGGAAGCAAATCATACTGTCTTATATAAATGCGGCTGTTTCTTTCTCTTCCCCTTTTTCATTTTAAATAAAAATTTTCTTTCTTCTCCTTCTACTTTTTTTTAAATCACACCTCCCTCTCCCTGCTCCCTGCAGAGTGCCTGGCTGCTGGCTGCCTTTGTTCCTTGTCTCCGGTGATCTTTCCTGTTTCTTCACAGAACTCCTGCAGAGATATTTTCTTACATAATCAAATTATAGGTTAAATTCATCAAAAGGGATAACACTCAGATACATTTCTTACGAACATTTAAAGCGATGCAGTGAGTAACACACTCATATTTTTAGTGGGAGCACTGGTAAATAATGATGCTCTTTGGTTAAGGAAAATGAAGAGAGGAATACAGCTTAAAACGATGCCAAAGGCCTTGTTAAGCTGTAAAGTTGTACAGATGTATGTTGCAGTTGCTGTCATTATTATGATCATGTTTGGATAGTATTATCATATAAAATGTTTGGGTTTGTTTATTTATTTATCCCAGATAAATTATTTAAATGTCTTACAAAATACTTGATATTCTGAAGTATTTCATAATTGATTTCAATAAATACCACTCTGGGAGATCCGTGCCATGTTGGAACTTAGGGCACTGAGCCAACCAGTAACCAGCCTGCCACCCTGGTAGGTGACTGTGGTCTGGCAAGCCGCGGCCACCGGCTGGGTAAACAAGAAATAACAGCGTTTCCTGAGATCCACCCCATGTTGGAACTTAGGGTGCTGAGCCAACCGGTAACCAGCCTGCTGCCTACTGGGGCGTGGGCTTAGAATCAAACATACCATACACCACCACCACCACCATCCTGCTAACAATCGATCTGGGTATCTCTTGGGAGGTGACCATATGTGGTACAGCAAGTGGGGGGAGTTTCCTTCTACTATCTCTGAAGGCAGATATTTTTATCACCATTTTGCTTTGTCCTGATTAACGGTGTTGCTCTATTCAATATTCTGTTTTGATGTGTTCTATAATGTTGAGTATTTCTTTTGATTTTACTGTACCTAATAGAAGAACAACTATTTGGAAGATAACAAGATATACAATGGTGCCTATTATTGTTGTCCTGGTGACCTGCTATGATGTTCTGTGCCAATTTCACTATACTGTGTCAATTGGCTTTATTCCATCCTGTTTTGTTGTATATTACTACCTCCAATTAATGAAAATTAAATAAAAATAAAATAATAGAATATGAGAAAACAAGGTAACAAAATACATCCAAAAAACTCCCAACTCCATCAAAGCTGATCCATGTGACATGGATGACGAGAAACTCAAAAACAAAACAACAGAATTATATAAGGTGATTAAAAAGGAAATCACAACAACAAAACAGATCAATAAGGTACTGAGCAAGCTAAAACATGATATAACGAAACAGATAAGGGACTTAAAAAGCAAAAGGAGGAAAATAAAGTGCTCTAAAGGATATAACAGCATGTATGTTTAAGTGTGTGGGATTGATAAACATATTACCAAGTTTTTATTGGATCGTTGAACAGAACTGTTTGCAGCCTCACTGTTTGTTCACTTTGTATGCCTTTATTTTGTAACATGAACAACTATTTCTAAGAAGACAATATGTAATTTATCAAGTAGTGGTTTCTTAATGTTTTTTTTAATTCTGTATTATTTCTACCCTTTTTTCTGTTTTGTTTTTTTCTCTTTAAATAAAATTAATAAATAAATAAATACCACTCTGCTTAGGATAAAGTACATACTGTGCCACTCACAGTGAATGCAAAGGTGACAGAAGATGGTCTCCATGGCAAAGGGGCAAGGCAATGGCACAAAACTAGTAGTCAGATCACTTTGGTGTGAGTTGGAATGTCACAGTGCCAGCAGGAGCAGACACATGTGCCATCGTGCTATAGTGATCGTGCTGCTAGTTGGGTCCAACAGAGTGAATCGTGCTTTACATACATTGATTCCCACATGAAAATCATGTGAAATAAACTATGACCCTCATTTTACCTAAGAAAACATAGAGACTAATAATAGTTACATAATCGTGTGAAAGTCTCCACTTTAAGGAATTATAGATAGAATAAGAGAAAACATGTCTGTTTCTCTTCCAAATGGAATTGTTCCCAACTTTGCCCAAGAGTATCAATGGAGAAATTTAGAAGGAAACAAGCACTGAAATCAGCGTGGGGTAGAGGAGAGAACAGTGGGTGTTTGTGGAGGCTGAGCAGTATCTTGATCCATGAGACAAAAGGGAAAAAGAGATGGGGAATCTTTGGCAGGGGAAAGGCCAGAGGCATGGAAGAGCATTAGTACTCAGGGTCAGGAAAAACTGGTCCAAGACATTTGAAAGATCAAGTTCACAGAGATAAGGCCTCCTGTGCCAACTAAGGAGTCCAGACATGATTCTGAGAGAACAGTAGCTTCAGAGCGAGTAGGCTGACACAGTTTGCTCTCTGCCTTTCGAAGACCAAGGTCAGCTGAGGGGAGGGTGGGTCACATGAAGCAGGACCAAGAGCTTGGATGTTGCTGTTGTCCAGACTTCCAAGGCAAAGCTTGGAGGCCTAGTACTAATTCAGCTTGCGAAAACCTCTATCTCGCTACTCTAGCTGTTTCCACAAAGCTCCACACAATCAGGCACTGCTCACGCGACCACCTTCCCACGCCGCTGTCTTTGTCCATCTTGCTCCCATCCATTCAGCCTTGCCTGACTCACGTCTTCCACTCCCCTCCTGCTCACCTGAGGTTCTGGCCCTGACTCACTTCCACCTGAGCACCAAAGGTCACAGTCCGCTCTTTCAAACTTTCACACATTTTTCCATTTAGAAGGTCCCTTTTCTTCTTCTTGTCTAGATAACTTCCCTGCACAGATCATGCCAAAATGCATAAAAGTACTATACCTGCCTTCCAACAATACCTAAATTTTAGGTTTTTGTCAAAACAGTGGGTAACGGATGTCATTCTTGAGTATTTTTAATTTACATTTCTCTTTTCTTGATTTGAGCATTTTTCAAATGTTGTCATATTTCCATTTCTATCTCTGCCTTTATGCATTTGGCTTGTGACCATGGTCTTTCTCTTGCCATTTTTAATTAACCATTTCTCTGAAACATGAGTTGCACATGCTTCTCTCAACTTGCTGTATATTTTTTAGGTCATTTAGTGTTTTATTTTGTACCTTCTCCCTATAGTAAGGGCACAAAGTGGGGCAGACCAGTGCCAAACTGTAAAACTCTTGGTTGTCACTGATTAGAGCCTAGAATTTTACTAGGCTACAGGGATTGCAATTTCTACTAATAGGATGCATCATATGATACAAGTTAAAGGCTCTCATCTATATGTTACAGTTTCATTTTTCTTTAAAAAATAAAAATTTGCTTTAAGAAATGATTTTTTAAAAGAAGAAATGAATTGCTCTGAAATGTAAACTTTAGAAGTTTCCTTAAGTTTAGCATGTACTTCTCTTTTACTAAAGACCCTTCAATGAATTCTTTTAAAAAGCTTAGAAAAGATGGTAAATTTTTATCTGTGAAATTTTGCCTAATTCTTGAATCATGTGACCTTAGAAGACTGCCACCAGAGGATTAGATTTCAGGATCCACCTGTGAAGGAGGTGGATAAACTTCTTCATGAGTGGTTTTTAAAAATGAAACCTATAAGCCAAAAATTTTGTGGCACCATTTAAGAATAGTAGATGATTTAGATAAATGCAACATTTGCAACAACCCATGGTTCAGGATACTAGCAAATCATTCTAAAATCTATTCATGAAGAGCATCCCTGGGTACTTTTAAATTGAAGGGTGGTGATGACAAGAAACTTCTACTTGTAGTTACAGGTGTGTGTAAATAAAGGTAAATATTTGCTAATTGATTGACATATTTAATTGTACATGATATAATTTCAAAGAACTTGAGAGTGAAGAAAATAGTGGTCGACTGTATACTCCTCATTATCATGCAACTTGCACTTAGGCTGTCCTAGTTTCTTTCTCCTTGTCAAACACTGGTGGGATGGACATTGAATCACCTGAACTGACCACTTGGCCAAAGAAACCCCTAGAATTCTTCCAGAGACTTCTCACCAAAGATGCTCCCTGGTTCTTCCATGCAAACCACTTCCCTACAGTCTCACACACACTATATCTCACATTTTTCCTGAGTGCCAGGGTCTCACATGTGACCAGCCTGAGAGGCTTTGTGTCATGCAGTCAAGAAAAGAAACTCAGAATACTCTCCCACCTCTCACATCTAAAAAGTATAATACAATCAAGAAATTTAATGGTATCACTTAATTAAATGCAAAGTATGCATGGACAGAGGTTGACTTTGGAAAAAGTACAGGTTACACACTTACTGTAACATATATGCCAAGGCACTCTGAGACTTAGGAGTTCCAGCAGTGACACCCAAGATCCCAGCCCTGGCAGGGAGATAGGAAACACATACACGATTACGTGTAGAAAGGGTAACCTGGGGAGGGAGATAACTTTCACAAGATAGTTAAGAAAGGTAACTTAAGCAGGGAGCTTTGCCAAAAGAAAATTAGACACGTTAGCCAGGCTTTCTGCTAAGCTGTGCAAGCAGTGCCCCTTCCTGGAAAAGTCAGCACCTACTGGCCTACTGGCCTGTGAGCTGAGAATCAAACCTGCCCCCTCCCACACCCCATAAGCAGCCCGCTGGCTCAGAGGACAGGAGAGCTGATAGCAACTAAGGCACATAAAGCAACTAAATGCTTGTATTGTCTGGTTGATTTTGCAGGCCTGGGGCCAGAGGTCTGAGCATCTCTTGCAAGGATGAAAGTATACAATATAGCAAATATGGAGAATTTCCTTCTATGGTGTCTTTGAAATCCAATATTGTTCTCACTGTTTTGATTTGTTCTGATGGTTTTGCTTTATTCAATATTCTGTTTTGATTGGTTATATCCTATTTTGGTTTTGGTTTGGTTTGGTATATCTGATGGCATGGACAACTATTGTGACAACAACAAGATATACTATGGTAGCTATTGTTGTTTTCCTGGTATCCTGCTCTGAAGTTCTGGACCGATTTTTCTGCTTTATTTTGATTGGCTTTGTTCTGTTTTGTCTTGTTGGATTTTACTAACTTTAAAATGAAAAAATAAAATGAAATAAAATTTAAAAATTAAAATGTATCACTGTTAAGCTATCTTAACTACCCTATTATACAGAGATAAGAACCCAGGCTCAGCATGTTGGAACTTAGGGCAATGGGCAACCAAGCAACCCTGTCACCTCCCTGGTAAGCAGCCATAGCTCGGGCAAGCGGCGACCACCCCAGGGAAAGAACCAGCCAGCATCTCCTGAGATCCTTGCCATGTTGGAACTTAGGGCGCTGGGAAACCAAGCAACCCGCTGGCCTCCGTGGTGGGCAGCCATGAGCCTACCAGTGCACAGGCTGAGAATCAAACATCCCATCCCCCTCCCTGTTAGCAAATGGGAGCCAGAGGTCTGAGCATCTCTTGGGAGGTTGACCATATGCAATATAGCAAATAGGGGGATTTCCTTCTACCATCTCTTTAAAGGCAAATATCGTTGTCATTGTTTTGCTTTGTTCTGATTAATTGTATTGCTCTACTCAATATTCTGTTTTTCATAAGTTCTATAATGTTGTGTATTTGGTTTGATTTTGCTATACCTGATTGAAAGAATAACTATTGTGAAGATAACGAGATATACTATGGTACCTATTACTGTTGCCCCAGTAACCTGTTGTGACATTCTTTACCAATTTCACTACACTGTCTTAGTTGGCTTTGTTCTGTCTTGTTCTATTTCACTACCTTCAAAATAATAAAAAATTTTTAAAAAAAGAACCCAGGCTCAGAAAAGCTAGTTATTTTGCAAAGACCACCTTGTTTGGACAACATGATTGAAGGCAACTTTCCAGAATATCATCTGGCCAGTTACTCCTACACCATTTTGCCTCACTTATGTGCTGCTGTGTGTCCAAAATAAACTTCTACAAATATTCAAAACTATGAAACAACTTAAGCAAAGAGGTAGATAAAATGAGGTTTGAAGAAAGTAGAGAAAAATTCTCAAATACATATTAAAACCTTCCATACAGAAAAATACCCAGGCAGTCAAGATTCTCAACAGTGTAAGGCAGACGTGGAGGTGCATGCATATATTCCTGTGTTTCTGGCAGGCCGAGGCAGAAGGATCACAAGTTCAAGCCCAGTCTGTGCAACTCAGTGACTAACTGAGGCTCTGTCTCAAAATTAAAGATTGCAAAAGACTGAAGATATAGCTCAGTATGAAGCCCTGGGTTAAATCCCCACTACCAAAATTTTTAAAAGAAAATAACACATTTTTAACATATGTTCCATAACATGTATAAATAATTCTAAAGTGATACCTTTTTTTGAAAAAATCGTGTTGTTCAAAAATCCCAGAAGACTGATGGAAAAGAGAATGATCACTGATGCATGAGAGCTGCAGGATGGCTGCTTGAATTTTGTCAAAAACAGGCTGAATTTCAAAAAAGATCATATATAATAAAATATACATATCATATATAAACATATAATAGCATTATATATACCTTCAAACAAGGCCTATATATATGAGATATATGTATATATATAATGAGATATATGTATAATGAGATATATATTATGCATTATATATTTATTATATATATTATATTATATTATATTATATTATATTATATTATAATTATATTATAATTATTATTATATTATATTATATTATATTATATATAATGAGGTATATATGTATATATAATGAGATATATGTATAAACATACAATAACATTATGCATATACATAACAAAAAAGGCTGCTGAGTCAGGATGGCAGGTGGTGCAGCTCATAAACAGAAAGTAAATCGCAGGACCAGGAGCCGAGTGAGTTGCTTATGGCATGCTCTGCTCATTCATTTTCAGCTGGTTTTCTATCCACACATACTCAAGACCAGATGCTCGGGGTCAGTGCTCTTCACCTGGAGACACTTGCTTTTCCAGATTCTCTGACCTTCCTACATCCATTCTCCTCTCAACCCAATCAGCTCATTCCTCAGAGCCCCTGATTTCCACTGCCAGGTCTAGGGTGGTCAAGGCACTGGTCAGGGACATTGATGAAGATCCAGAGAGTCCAGGGAAGACTCCCAGTAAAGCCATCTAGAGTCTTTGCAAACAGCATCTTCAAAACAAATTTGTGGGCGTCAGCCTTGTATCCCTTTCAAGCAATCCCTTGTTTGCTTGGATAGATTAGAAGGCACTGTCGCCTTTCCATGGAGGATGAAGGCTGGAAAAAGGCTGGGGTGAAGAGGCTGAGATCCTAGCCTGGCTCTTGCTTGTGTCACCTCTGCGGTGGCAGTGCAAGGCCTTTGCTGACCAGCCCAGTTGATTACTGAGGCTTTGCTTTCTCTTCAGATATTCTCCTGGTGTCTTAGTTACTTTTTACTCATCGCTGAGACAAAATACCTGATGGCCAAGGTTGGGAAAGGAAAGGTTTATTTCTTACAATTTTTGGAGGTTTCAGTCCATACTCAGTTGGCTCCGAGGCAGGGTAGCATGGCAGGACTGCAGTTCATGGTGGCTGCAAACAGCAAGGTAGAAACCAGCAAGAGAGAGAGACATGCCTTCTTCCTGCCGTTACATCACATGCTGGCTCCACCCCTAGGCTGGCGTAGTACTCACACCCCCAATCCAAGCACTAGACAGTGAACCAATCACAAATGCATAATGCAAAGGCATGAGGCTTGGGGGCCACTGACAGAAACCATGACACCTGGTGATGAATCTGATGGAGGCCTGGTCACGCTCATACATTGTGGATCTAGCATGCATCACCTGGACACTAAAGGACAGAAAGGCTGGAACATTCATAACACCATCCAAGGATGCAAGTTTGAGAAGTCAGCACAGCCCCTTGGAATGAACCCAGCCTCTTTCTCCCAGGCCAAATTCACCAGTAAGGGATACAAGTGGTCATCAAAACGTAAACTGCTGAGACTGTCTGTAAGCCAAATCCTGCAGTTTAAAAGTAAAGCTTCTCATTTTCTGGGTGCTGGTAGATGGTCCCAGCTCTGCCTCTGCAGTTTCCAGTAGTGGCCTTGGGTTGCTCACACCCCAGCCTTGAAAAGAAAACATTTACAAAGTCAATGCCCTGACTGTGTGAAGACTGCTCCATCATGGAATATCCAAAGGAGGAGGAAAGTTTGGAAGCTGCTTTTTCATTTCTTCTGAGACGCTTAATCTGCAAGGCTTTCACAGTGACAAAACTGAACGCTTAGTAGTAATTGTGTGCAAGTTCTAGCTATGAACTTGCATAAAATGTGAAATTTCACACCAGCAATCCTATTGTCGGATTTTTCCACTGATCACCAGGAAACAGAGCTTTTAGATAGGCTAGGAGGAAATCAAACCGTGCAGGCCCTTGAGCTAGCAAACTTGCAAACAAAACCCTTGCATCTTTTTCCCAGAGGCACACGGCTTCGCACCTTGCCAGGTGCATGAGAATTGGAAAACCACACAGCTTCTGATGTGATGGCTTCGAGAAACCAAGGTTCCCTTATGCAGAACAGCTATAGTCAGTCTATTACTCCAGCTAGGATCTCATAGAATTAGGCTGGAGAAAGGAAGACCCAAAGTGACCACATGGCTGACTCCAGGTGGGAATGGCAGGTAGAAGAACCAGATCCATTCTGAGCAATGGAAAAACAGATAGGCGTTGGAGACAAGAAACAAAAAGAAGCTTACAACCCATCCTGGGATCCGCTCTCATCATTGGGAGTCTCTGGAGCTCAAAGAAACCAGGCCCTGAGGTCACCATCAGGGCATCACTGAGGACTCTGAGGAGCTTAGGCACTGAGAGAAGGGCAGGGGGAGCCTCTCACTGACAAGCCTGGCAAGAGTGCTCTATGAGGCCACAGACCAGCCTCCCAGAGTGGCACCTGCCACCTTCTCCCTCAGGAACCGCCTTGGGAAATGGGACCACCTAAAAGGGTCAGGATGGGAAGGGCCACCTCTCTGAGGTCTCTGCCTCAGTGGGAAGTTCTCCCCACTTTGCTGGACTGCTCTCAATCCTTTAGTGTTGTGACTCACTTGAGCTGTATACCACCCAAGACAAGAGGCAGGCGCGGTTACCATCCCAACCTCACAGATGAGCACGTTGGTGCATAGGGGTTTCTTAACGCGCCAGGGTCACCTAACCATCAAATGAAGGCAGGCAGAGAAGGAAGCCTGGCCCCTCTTTTGCCCACTCTCTACCTCTAAAGCTCTGCGCTATTCAGTCTGAAATGACCTCTGCAGGCAAGCAGGCTGCTGTCCCACTGTACGGCCACCTCTATCTGACTTCCCTGCCTTCGAGGGGTTTTTCGATGCTAGGTGGCTTTCTTACCAGCACTGCTCAATCAGACTTCTAACATCGATTTTGTCATCTTGATAACTCCTTCCCTCTGTGCACAGACTGTAAACCCTCGAGATGAACCTCACTTGTTAATAAGAGGCTTTGCAGTCATTCTATTTTTCAAACACACCTCTCCAGAGAACACACACTCTCAGTACCCACCATTGGGCTCTCACACTGATGGAACGAGTGAGTTGTTGTCACCACGTACACATTATCACAATGGAATAATGTGACGGTCATCGAACCAAAAGGAAACAAACCAATGAAGATATATTGTTGCTTTTTTTCTTAGAGCTTAGTTTTATAAATAATTCTTGGCTCCACATTGAAAACAAAAGGCATAATAATAAAGTAATAGCTAACACTTACACGCTGTTACAAGCCAGGCACCATCCTAAATTCTTTTCTAGAATTAACTAAATTAATCCTTATAAAGATCCTCTAAAGTGAGGTAGAGTTAGTACCCATATTTTATTTTTTAAATTAGTTTTATTGGTACATTTTGGATACAGATAATGATAATATTTATCATAGGGAATTTTTGGCTCCATGATATATCTTTTTTCCCCATTCTCCTACCTTTCTTTTAACCCCTTTTCTCTTCCTTATTTACAAAGCTTTGTTTCTGTTTTTTGTTTCTGTTTTCTTTTTTTTCTTTTCCTTTCCTTTCTCCTTCTCCCCACTCTAGTTTCTTCCTGGTTCACAATATTAACCACCATTTTAAAGATGAAGAAATCAAGGCACAAAGAACTTCAGTTTGAGTTTCACGCCTGAACCAGGAACCCACTGAGGACGTCATGTGTGTGCAGATGGCAGTTAACACCTGAGCATTTGGAAGAGGAACAGAGGGCCAGATTAGTTCAAGAGACCACGGAGGTAAAATTAAGCTGGAAATGAGTAACCAGGGAAGAGATCCAATCAGAACCAACTATTAGATTTCTACTTAACTCATCTCCCATAATGCAGGGAGGAACCCACCTCTGTGTCTTCGTTAGGGCTATTCTCTCTGTTTCAGGTGCCTTTCCATGGGCTTCCAAGACTTCCTACTCTGAAATCTTTGTCTCCTTAGCCTCTCTCCCATCTGCCCTCTGTCTCCTGAGAACCTTGTCTGTTGCAGGAGGTTATGGCACCCATCAGAAAGCTCCACATTCTAGCCACCTGGCATCAGTTTTTTGACCCTCATATCTTGGTTATTTTTACTTCATCTTTTCAATGACTTGTTAATTTGGAGACAGTTTCTTTATAAAAAATTAGTGGTGGCCCTGAAGCAAGGCCAGAAGATCGCTGTAGCTGCTGGTTTCAAACAGGAGCCTAAAGAGAATTCTTTCTGTGGTCTGTTGGCCATTTCAGAACTTTGGAAATGGAATGGTCAGTTCATCAGAAAGAAATAGCAGGTGAGTATGGAGGACTCTAGGGGGCCTGCAGGGGAGCGACCCTGGTGCCTCGGGACCTGCACTGTGCGGTTGACTCAGGGTGCCAGGAGAACAAGGAACTCCTCCCCTCTCTGGGGGAAGCTGAGAGTGTGGCAGACTTTTGTGGCCCAAAGGAGAGAGACCCTGGCACATCGGGACCTGCACAGTGCGGTTGACTTGGGGTGCCAGGAGAACAAGGAACTCTTCCAGTCTCTGGGGGGCGACTGTGATCCTGCCTGCATGTGGGCTGAGAATCAGACATCTCATGTCGTCCTGTCCCCCATCCCGTGTCCCCCTTCCCCCTTCCCCCCGGCCTACCAAGTGGGAGCCAGTGAACTACACATCTTGTGAAAAGATTGGCTATGTTACTTAGTACGAGCTCTCCATATGCAAAGATGAGGACAACCATTTGGAAGAAAACAAGAGACAATATGACAGATAGTGAAGATCTCTGTTGTCTAGCTTTGAAGTTTATGCTTTCTTATGTCCCATTCTGTTCTGTTTTGTTGTGTTTGATTTTACTCCCTTTTAAAATAAAAAAAAAAATTTTTAAAGAAAAAAAAAGAAAATTAGTGGAGGTGGTACAGAGTTCCTACATGCCCCATCATTCCCTGTTAACATCAGTAGTCCAATATACAGTGCTTCACGAACTTGACTCTTTCCAACCAAGATGGACGAGAATCAAATCAGGTTCAGTAGTTAGGTTCAATGTTGGCCTTATGGGGGAATTTGATTGGATTTTCATGCAGTTCAGTTTTTAACCAGAATCATGGAGAGAACTGAGTTTGTGAATCGAGGTACCACTGTGCTTGTCACCATTAACATACCAATATTATTAGATTATCATTAAGTGAATTTCATAAATTGACTCAGATTTTTTTAATGTTTATCAATGCCTTTTTCTGTTCCAGGATTCCAACCTGAATTTAGCATTAGTCACCCTGTCTGTGACAGATTCAGACTTTCTTTGTTTTTGATGATCTCAAAAGTTTTGAGGAATAACCATAAAGTGCTTTGGAGAATGTTCCTCAACTGAGATTTGTCAGACATTTTTCCGATGATTAGAATGGAGTTTTCAGGAGGAAACCCCAAGAGGCAGAGATCAAAGAGATTAAAAGTTATTCTCAATATATCATATCAAAGGCACATGCCATCAACATGGTTTACAACTTTGGTCAGCTGGCTGGAGTCTGTTTGTAAAGATCTCTGCTGTCATAGTTACTCCTTTGCCCTCTCTTTCTATATTGTACCCTTGGAAAGAAGTTACTATGTAGAGCCCACACTTAGAAAGTAGAATCGTGTTCTACCACCTTCAGGACTATCTACATGAATTATTTGGAACTATAACCCTGCAAAAATCAAGGTGACAGCACAGCCATATTCCTTTCTGATTAACCTGTTTCGTTGACCTCTAGTGTCTAGGGGGCACTTGCATTCCTTGGACACAGACCCTTTCCTTCACATTCAAGCTCAACAGCAAAGTGGCATTGTGACTCTGCTTATGTCAGCACGTTTCTGATTAGAGTCTGCGAAGCCTGTAGGCTGACGGACTGTTACAAATGGATTCTTCAAGACAATTCAGGATAATCTCCTATCTTAGGATCCTGAGCCATAATTACAACAGCAAGGTTCCTTTCCACACAAAAGATAATATATTCACAGCTTCCAGAGATGACAACATGTACAAATTTAGAGGAGCACTGGCCTGCCTACCATATAAATGATGCAGAGTATGTTTTTGTATGCTTATTTTCCATCTGTCTATGTTCTTTGTTTAGTTATCTATTCATGTCTTTTGCCAAGTTTCTAATTAGGTCGTTGCTTTCTTTTTGTTGAATTTTAAGAAATTTTTGTGTATTTTGCATATAAGTCCTTTATTGAGGCATTTAAGAATGCTCCCTTCTCTCTACTTCTCTATCATTTTGCCTATTTGCTATTTTTATCAGCTGACTGTGGTGATTTGAAATGTGTGTCCTCCTCCCCCAAATTCATGTCCACCCAGAACTTGTCAATGTGTCTTAATGTGGAAATAGGGACTTTGTGGGTGTTACCAAGTTAAAAGGCCACAGTGGACAAGAATGACCACTAATGTGAAAACTTGTCTCCTTCTGAGATGAGGGAGATTTGACACAGAAGTGCAAGGGAAACTCCACGTGATGACAGAAGCTAAGTTGGGAGAGATGCATCTGTAAGCTAAGGAAAGCCAAAGAGATGAGTTTACAACCCAAGGAAGGTCCAGCATATATGGAACCACCAGAACTAAGTGAGACGCTGCCTTTGCTTGCTCTGAAGAAGAAAAAAAGACCTTAAGAAGAAGGTTGTGGATGATAGAAATAGATGGATGCCCAGGAGACACGTACAAGATCCCAGTGATCAAATTGGCACCAATCTGGTTTAAACTCCTGTACAACTAGGGTTGGGATGTGACTTTATAATGGAAGAGAGACATCTCTCTGTATTCTACAACTTTGGAGGGTTCAGACAAATCAACCCTCAGAACTCTTACTAAGAGAAGCCTTCCCATCTATTGCTTTGAAGGGAAATCATTCCTTAAGGAGCAACATACACAGGCACACACTCACATACCTACTCATACTCGCATACAAAATAGATCTTCCATTTCATATTCAGAGACTCATCATGGAAAAACATACAGCACAAAACTGGACAAAACTATGAGAAGTTAAACAGACTCCACAAGGACCAGGGTTCCGTGTATGGCAGGTGAGAATGTGTAGTTTTGACTTTGGTCAGCAGCAGGGTTCTTCAAGTCTGTGACCTTAGCTGTCAGAACTCTTTGGCTCCAATTCTGTTTACCCTATTAGTATCTGCAAGTCAAATGACTTAGTTATACAATTGTCTATCTGAAAACAGAGATTCTAGTTGTCACACTCAAAAAACATCAACAACCACAGTTCAGTGGGTAAAATTATAGAAGATTCCACAGTGAGATGCACTAGGGCATAACTCAGGATAGGTCAGGAATTGGAAGCTATGCTTAGGTATTTTATCTACTGATATATGAAGATCGCTTTATGAGTTTATTTGGGCCCAGACACAAAAAAAAACAAACAACGACTCAATGTATTGCTTTAAAAATACTCAGAGGTTCATTATGATTTTAATTTGGCAAAAAAATACATTTAAATTATCACTCTGGTTTGTACAACTGATTTTTCTCCAGTGAAATACACTTAGCTTTGTAGACTACAGGATCCTGCATTGAGACCAAAATCTTCTGAAAATCAAATCCAAGAACATGAATATATATAAATCAAATTCCAGGGCACAACATTTTCAATTTGTTAAACCTATGTTGTAGCCAGGGTTTGAAAGAGAAGATATTTAATAAAGGACACATAATTTATAGGATCATTTTATAATATTCACCCAAAAAGTCAATTGCACAAGAGCTCAAGAGATCTATCCATGCGCTAGAGACCCGAAGAATCCAGCTGAGGGCCTGGATCTCATGACAATGTCCTGCATGAGTCTAGATGAAGACCTAGAGCCCATAGCAACGTTATTCATGAGTTCAATTGAGGCCTAGGCTCAACAACAATGTCTCATGCAAGTTTGTAGCAAGGACCTGCACTGGAATTACCCAAAGGCCAGTGGTGGAAGTTAGAAAGTCTGCAGCAGCAGGATGGAGGATTTGTTCCAAAAGGCTGAGGGATCTGCACTAGAGCCAAAAAGCAACACTCAAGGTAAGGATTAGAGCTCTCTCAAAGAAAATCGCAGTCATCCTCAGTGACAGTGAGGATCCAGGTTCTTCAGTTGATGAAAACAGCCGAGTTTGTACCAGGCAAACCAGCATGACAAGCTTCTCCAGGAGAATCAACAGCTCACCATCTTCCCCTCCTGTTCTCCTTTTATGCCACTGGTGACAATCCTCAGATGGACCATCAACACACAGCACCATGCGATTCAGTTCAGCTGGGTGTTACAAGTTGACAGTTAATCCACCACAACCCATAACACGAAAATTCATATCTTGATGGGAAAATATTCCTTAAGATCTTTACAGCATACAAAGGGGCTTATGACATGACCAGCCTTAAGCACCTTGCTCTCTTGATGTAACAACCATTGCCTGTTCTATAATATAGTAAGGGGAGACATTGCAAAAGGCCCTCCAAGACACCCATGTCCCTCCTAATTCGTCTGCTATGTGCACACTGACTGGACTGTTGGTCCATGCACTGGTCCATCTGATGGGATATCTTCCTGAGTTTTGATGCCTGCTGATGCTGCTTCATGCTGGTCATAGCTGGTGTCTACCATGGACTGAGAAGGGTGGTCTCCTGGGCCAGGCTCAGAGTTACGTAGATGATCCTCTTGCTGATGATCTTCTCTCTACAGGTGGTCTCTAGAGCCTGGTTTGGAGTCCAGTAGGTGGTCCTCTGTATCCTAATCATCTCGGTGAGAGTGGTAGCAACTCACTCCTGCTCTCCAGAGTGACCTTTTTAGTCTTGATTGCCTCTGTGAGCATGGGCTCCAGGCTGAGTTTCGTATTCCTGACCAGAAGGATGACTGCCACCTTGACACTGCGTTCTGGATGCTGCCTTCCAAACGCCTTGGCCTTCAGGATAAACCTGGGAGTCTTCACAAAGGTTTATGGTGGCACAGGTCTCGGCTAATCTGTCTCCACCCAAACAACACAGCAAGATGTTTGATCACACAAAAGAAAATAGAAAAACTCATTGTCCACTCAAACACCATCACCTTTGAGCATGACTCGTTCTCCTGCTTAACCACAGCCATATTGCCTTTGGCATGGTGTTTGATGACAAACCAACCCTAGCAAGAGACCTTGCATGGTTGCTTTTGTGTCATGATTTAAGACTTGTCCAAAGTATCCTACTAATTCTACCAGACAGCCAGTTTTCTTCTCTGTTATGGATTGAGAACTGATGGTCAACTTAACGCCAGCTGGATTACATCAGCGTGGAGCTCAGCGTAGATGTTTCCCCTGAGGAAGGTTGCCAGCATAAATGGAGACATGGAGAAGGAGAAGGAAGAACGTTAAGGCATTATGGCGTTGAGACATTGAGGTGTTGTGGGTCCTCCAATGTGTTGCTGTTTGAGCCATTAGGTTCTCCTGGAGAAGCTCTGGCCCTCACATCAAGCATTGCTTCCTGGCTCCGGAGGGGAAGACGTGTGCCGCTTGGTCTCCAGGATGAACTCGTCACACTGGCTTCCTGGCATTTACTCAACTATGCTTGTCGTAGGAGGAGCTCGGGGCCTCGGTGTTGCTGAGGATGGCTGTGGTGCTTTTCAGGACAGCCCTGGTCTTTCTTGTGAGTGTGAATTCTCGGCTCTAGTGTAGAACCCTCAACCTACCAGCACAGCTCCTTCACCCTGCTGGCATAGACTTCCTAGTTTCCACCGCTGACCTTTGGGCCTTCCCAGTAGGGATCCGTAAAAGAGACTGGCGTGAGTCCTTCTTGTGGGCTCTAGACCTCCAGATGGACTCGTGGGAGGCATTGTCATGAGCTCTGGGTCTTTATCTGGACTCATCTGGGACAGTGCTGTGCGATTTAGACCCTTGGCTAAATATTCTATGTCTCTGGTATTGTGGATAGATTTTCTGCATTTTCTTGTGTTAACTCTGGGGTGACCATCATAAAAATAATATTATAAATTCCATGTCCTGATTCTAATTGTTCTCTGCACAACCCCTGACTACAACACTCTCCATTATCGCATTCATCTTGGACCACCACAAGAGCACGCAAATAGGAGGAGGGGCGAGTGCACAGTGACCCGTGGACCCTCATGGCGTCAGCCTCATGGCTTCAGCTGGATGGGCTCCTGTTTGACCAAGGTAGTGGACTCAAAGCTGAACTTTAACATCCTCCATGCTCCTTTTTCGCTCTTGCGAGACTGACCTGTTGATAATGAATTTATTCCATCATTGCTTGTCTAAGTCTTTACTCCTCCCTTGCTTTGAAGGCTCATTTCATTGGATATAGACTTTTAGACTGGGGGATGTCTATTTCCAAACTAAATATTTCATCCCACTCTCTTCTTCCTTTCATGTTTTCTCAGGAGAATTCTGATGAGAAAATTCCTATCCTTCCTCCTCTAAGAGGTAAGGTGATTTTTAATTTTTTAAATTGGTGTGTAAAACTTGTACATATTTATAGAAAACCATGTGGCATCTTGATGCTAATGTTTTCTTTCTCTGGCATCTTTCAAGAATTTCTTCTAGGCTCCTACTCTTCTGCAGTTCTGGTGTGATACATGCTCTTGTGTAGACTTACTGGTGTTCTCTGGGCTTTCTAAATCTGTAACGTAATGCCTGCCATTATTTTGGAATGCTTTTACCCATTATTATTTTAATATTTTTTGCTCCTTTCTCTTCACCTTTCCCTTCTTTCACTTCCATTATACAAAATTTACACCTTTTGTCATTGTCCCTCAGTAGCTGGAGAAAATGCTGAAGCGTCTCTACTGTCATTCTTTGGGTCTCCCTCACGAAGAAAGCTCTGAGCTTATTTCCCTATGGTCATCATCCCCACCCCCACTCCCCAACAGGGCTCAAGGAGGGATTTTTCTTGGGTTCCCACCTTGAGATCATGGTGAGGCTCCTCGAGGGGAATATCTGTAAATCTGGGGGGCTCCCTAAGACTATGGGCATCAGCAGTTTCTGATATTCACATTAGACTACACTCCATCTCTGGCAATTTGTGAAATGACCATCTAAACATTCTCACCAGTCGATGGCTCCCATAGCTTCCTGTCAGGTCAGCAGATCTAGGATGCACCTGTCTGCAGTTTGAGATCACAGTTTGCACTGCATTTTCACATCCCTAATGGTTGCAAGGAAAGCAACTGATTTTAGTCAAACTTTGCTTTTTAAAGAAGGGGGCTTCCAAGTTCTTTATAGGTCTTACCTTAATCTGTATTTTCAAACTGTATGTCATTTTAATTGATGCTATTGGACACTTTTTATAAGCCACAGAAATCCTGGGTCATATTTTGTTATATTTTGCAATCTCTGCTTCCATGAAAATCTCAAGCAACAGTCTTTGACTAGTGTACAAAAAAAAAGACCACAGAGCACCTGGCGCCCTGCAGCACATCATCCCTCTAACCTGGAAATCTGAGACAGCCTCCAGCTCCCTGTTGGAGCCCACAGAACACTGACCTGCGGCACGCACCCTGGAAGGGGAAGAAAGTGAGGACAAAAACACCCTTGACTAATGGGGCAAAGAAACTATAGGCCTCAGCAGTTTCTGAAGATAAGTTTCTCCTTCATCTCCCAAGGAGACAGGAATTTCAAAAGGCCCTCAGTAATCCTGGGGAGACCAAACACCCACCCTCTGCAGCGGTGGGTCATTTAACAATTCACTCTTGTGTTTGATTTCCCACCAGCTCCCCAGTTTCTGCTACCTGGAATCACTTTCCAGATGAATGACCCACATGCAAGCCTTTATCATAGGCTCTGCTTTTGGGAAACCCGGGCTAAGATGTACGTTTGTTGAAAGAGAAATTTTATAAGCCATCTGTAATGGAGGAAAGCAACCATGTGCCATTAAACAACTGAAAATTGTCCATGCATGACTTTCAATGACTTTTCCACCTGTCAAAATCCTACTCCTGTGAGCTTCCTCTCTCCTCCTTCTGGATTTTGACAGCACCTTGTCAGTTGCATAACATTCTCTGCTTTCATCCACCTTCCTCTGCATTTTTTCCTCTACATTTTGAGAAAGCATTCAATAAGCAAAAGAAAGAGAAAAAAAGACCATTAAATTTTATTACTTACATTCTTGTAGTTAAAAAATAGAAATTAGCAAGGGTTTGAAAAGCAATTAATTGAATATTTCAAAATAGCTAGTAGGATTTTGAATGTTCTCAACACAGAGAATTTCTGTATGTCTGAGGTGACACAGGCACCAATCATATCACTACACATTGCAGTTGTTTACTGAAATGCCACCTTGAACCTGCAGGTTATATGTGGTTACTGAGCATCAATTTACTTAGTATAATAACAAAACTTTTCAAATTACTATTCCAGGTGTGGTTTGTGGGCTGGTTATTTGTCTACAAACTATTGTTTTTTCAGTCTGAAAACAGTTCATAAATATTCTCCATAACATAAATCAACTGCATCATGTTATATGATACTTTCCATTGACTTTTTAAATTAAAAAACTATTATGTCTTTCTTTTGTATAAAAAAATTACGACTGACTTGCTGGAAGAAGAATGTCCCCAGTGACATGGAGGACTGTTTCTTTGTTTAGCACTGAATTCAGGAGTTCCCTAAATACGAATATGAGTATGTTTCACTACATACAGTGTTCCAAGCCCTGTTTTAGGGGCCTCACCGATATTTCCTCACCCAGTTCTCAGAGAACCTCATATATGTGATAGCAATATTTTCCTTCTCGTTTTACAGGAAAGAAATCTGAAGCACAGTGGAGTTAGGGGTTTCTCAAACACCACATAAATGATAGCTGGGCTCCCACCCCCCCTTTCCTCCTGGTATCCACACCCGTATGTAGTCATCACCAACAAGGCAGAAATGGAAGAGCGTAGCTTTTAAGAGTAGGTCATGAAAGACCCTGTTGCTACTGCTTGACTTTCCCAGTAACTTGCTCTAGGACAGAACATTCACACTGCCCGAGGAGGAGGCAAGGAATAGAATCCTCAGCCACAGCCAACACCCACGTGCTGGCACATGGGGGCACCATCTGGGATAAGGAGCCTCCTTCCCACACCAGCCTCCTGGAAGCTGCAGCTCTGGCTGACCTTGCCACGGTAGCCTCGTGAGTCCTAAGCACCAAACTCCTGAGCCATATGATGTATGTAAAATAATGACCTGTTAATTGGTGGTTAAAATCTCTAAGCCCGTGGCTGATTGGTTATGTGACAATAGATGACTATCACAATAGTAGCGTAAGTAATTAGTAAACAAGTAAATGTGGATGTGTGTATTCCAATAAAACTTTATTTACAAAATTAGGCAGAGCTGTTGCTTGTTTTGATCATCTCTGGTACAAGACACAGTGTGCTCATTCTCCCCTGGTAGCTTCTAAATATGCTGTCCACCCATCCGTGTCACTCTTCCTCTTCTCCCAAAATGCTTTTCTCCCACTCATTCCCTGCACTGAGATAAATGAGCACTTCCCTAAGGGAAGTGCTGTGTGCACTGGCTCCCCTCCTGTGCAGTGCCAACTGTATTTTCTCTGTTGTCTCATCCTAGCCTATCTTTCCATGTCTGTCTTCCCTGCTGACGTGTGTGCTCTATGAAGACAGGGACTGTCTCCTGCACCATTTGATCACAGTTTGTTACACATAGTAGGTGCTGGATTAGTGCAGGAGGGAAGAAGAAATGAGCACGACATGAGAGAAAACATCTAAGAGAAACTTCAGCCACTTCACACTGTGTCTACCTATTTAACAATTTTTCCTAAAGCTACCAAGTTCCCAAGAAATGGATTCTCTGCTTGTATATATATTTTTTACACTCACAGGCAATTTTGCCTCTATTTTATGGTGTAAGATTCTCAAAATGAGGAAATGTCTGTGAAATCCGTGTTTAAGGCACTTTCATTCTCTTACCACTATTTCCCTGCAACGGTGACCTTTAAATTTAGCCTGAGTATAAGTGAGGTTGTCAGAACATCAGGTTACATTATGCAATTCAGCTATTTGTGCCTTTTAAAACGATGGAAGCTCCAGCAAGGACTGCACAGCGGGAAAGGTGCCCTGATGATATTCTGGAAACCACCACAGCCAGGGTGCATCCGGAAGTGGGTCAGTATTCAGGAAGCCCCGTGCTTCTTGGAAATCAGTTCACTGAAAACATACCCTCATTTATCCTTCCAGAAAATAGGTAACCTGTGGCCCATGCACAGCTTCCCTGTGTCAGGCAGATTGCAGAAGCCTGCATTTGAATTGTGCCCGCATCACTTACTCTTCCATTTCAGGAAGGTGTGTGGAGCTATGTTCTGAGACCCTCAGGACATTAAGGAGTCACTGATTGGTCCACTTAGTCTGAGGCTCAGGGAGGGCTCCCAGGCTGGTATTAGTATTCAGGGGCCCAGCTTAGGTATGGGATCCTCATCTTTCCTTGCAGCCATTTATTTAGATGCCCTCACCCCAACACTGATAATCAGCTAGATGTGGAGCTAAGTGGCTCTCAGAGACACTTCCAGTACCAGGTCCTGCAGTCGGTTTCTTCGGGGTGGTTTCAAAAGCCAACCTGTCAGGCCAAGACGCTTAGTGTGCTAGTCACCTTTCCATCCCTGGGACAAAATAATCAGTAATCACAATTTAAGGGAGGAAAGTTTTCTTTAGCTTATAGTTTGCAATGGGTTCAGTCCAAAGTTTTCTTACTTTAAGATGATCAGCATGGTGGAAGGACTTTAGAGTATAGTTGTTCATCCCACAGTACCTGGAAGTAGAGAGAGAGGCCAAGAATAAGAATACAGCCTCCCAGTGACCTACCTCCAACTGGCCCTGACTCCTGATAGCACTGTTAGCTACTGAAGTCATCCATGAACAGTTCCACTGATGAGCATAGCACCCCTATGATCCAATCACCTTTCAAACACATGAGATGTTTGGGGGACACTTAGAACTAAACCATAACATGCAGAAAGGAGGGAAAAAGGACCCAACTCCAAATGATAAGCTGAGGCTTCTCCGCTCAAGTCTTCATTGCCTTAAAGCAAAGACTTCCAGCAGTCCTCCAGGCCCAGAGACAGTGCTCTCAGCCACAGTCTGCAGAGAAAGATGAGGTGATGCAGACACGTGGAGATCCTAACAGGACAGAGCTGGATTGGTCCTTGGAAAATCAGTGTGGTGTGAGCCAAAGGTCCTCCCTGGACTTTCCCACTCAGCCTGTCCAGCTGAACTGGTAATGGGCCCGCACACGTTCAGAGCACTTATCACCCAGCACAGGCAGGAGCCTCAGCTAACACTGAGAAGCTCTGTTGGGACTTGGCTAAGCGCAGCCACTGTTCTGATTGCTGCACATGTGGTAGGCGGAAGTGTGAGAAAATGATTTCCAGGCCTCAAATGGCTCAATACGGGTAATTTCATGTTTCCACCTGAGGCCAGCTCTTTGGATTTTTTTACGCTGTTGTTTTCTGGTGTTATGAACATACATAAGTCTTAGGATCAGTTCAAGCAAGTATGCCTTAATTTTCTACCCTGTAAAATAGAACTAGTAGTATTACTTGCTTTGTGGGACTATCAAGAGGACTGAGGGAGTGAATACTTTGAGCAGTACCTGACTCCTGATGTTTATTCAGTGCTGGCCCTACAGTTAGTGGTGCTTGAAGGCTCCTGCATCCCAGACATGTTTTGAACATAGGCATATGATGCTTTCTCCTGCCAGCCCTTTATTTTGTCTTCTGAAACAGCAGACGACAGGGACAAACAACCAAGAATCCTTGCCTTCCCCAGCTGTGGACTGCACCTGTGCCCCGACATGGGTCAGTAAGACTCTCTTCTTCATCCAGTGGCTTTCAAGCCACACTCTTCTGTTTTCCTTCTGATGCTGCAGCTAGTTTGTGTCCCTCCTGAAAAATTCATTTTTCTATGGTCAGTGGACAGATGGGAGAAAAACAGAAGGTAATTTAGAAGATTGTTACCAAGTTAAGTCAGCAAGATTTTTATTGTTGCAACCAAACATCCTTAACATATATACAATTAGAAATAGACACCATAACATAGTTTTTCTAAAGGATGAAGTGACTTCTGCTATGTGGTAAGATTTAATATCCTTTTGCATTAATAGATGCCACCCACCTCATTTTGCAGATAAAACTTGAATTCTCATACCAGTTCACCTGGTCAATAGCTCTGCATCCTGGACAGCTCTCTGAATCTCTGAGTCTTAGAACCGATGTGTGGATGGGGTTGGTTACTCTGAAGTATTTCAGTGCCTACAGGATACTTTTGAGAACCAAACAAGATGACAGAAGACACTCAGCCACCTGATATTTGACAAAGGGGCTAAACATGTTCACTGGAAGAAGCATAGCCTCTTTAATAAATGGTGTTGGAAAAATTGGCACTCCACATGCAGAAGACTGAAATTAGATCCATGCCTATCACCATGCACAAAACTAAAGTCTAGATGGATCAAAGACCTAAACATTAAAACAGAAACACTAAATCTACTGGAAAATAGGGTAGGTAGAAATCTTGGAGACATAGGGCTAGGCAGAGAATTCATGAACAAAACACAAACTGCACAGGAAATGCTTCAGAGAATCAACAACTGGGATCTCATTATTGAAAAGTTTCAGTACTTCAAAAGAAATCACCAGCATAGTGAAAAGAAAACCCACAGAATGGGAAAGAATTTTAGCCAGCAACCCCTCAGACAAAGGATTTATATCAAGAAAATATAAAGAATTGAAAAACATCAAGCTGCCCAAATTCAAAAACCCTTTCCAAAAATGGGCATCTGAGATGAACACACATTTCTCAGATGAGGATATACAAATGGCAAATAAATATTTGAAGAAATTTTCACCATCACTGACCATTCAGAAATGCAAATTAAAACAACATTGAGATTTCATCTCACTCCTGAAAGAATAGCTGCCATCAAGAAATCAACTGATAACAAATGTTGGCGAGGCTGCAGGGAAAAAGGAACACTGCTCCATAGTTGGTGGGAGTGTAGACTGGTGCAACCACTATAGAAATCAGTATGGAGAATTCTCAGAAGACTAGGACTGGAAGCTCCATTCAACCCAGCTATTCCCCTCCTGGGTATTTTCCCAGAAAACTGAAAAGATCATATCAAAGTGATATATGACCCATGTGCATACCAGCACAATTTGTAATAGCTAAATCTTGGAAACAACCAAGATGCCCATCAACCACAGAGTGGATGAAAAAGATGTGGTATTTTTATACAATGGAGTATTACTCAGCTATGAAGAAGGATGATCTTGAGGCCTTCATAAGTAAATGGAGACAACTTGAGACTATCCTCATTAGTGAAATAAATAAAAATCATATTTATAAATATTGCATTGTGTCTCGAGTGTAAAAAGTAATAAGAAATGTAGGAGTAATAAAACCCAAAATGTGTAATTGCTACTGTAAAAAAGAGAGGAAAAGAAAGTACTCTAAAGGATATAATTGCATGCATGTTTAAGTGTGTAAGATGAATGACCATATTACTGTTTTTGTTAGATCATGGAGCAGAACTATTAACAGGCTCATTGTTTGAATGTGTACTTTGCATGTTTTAACTTTGTAACTTGAACAACTATTTCCAAGATGACAGTATGTAAGTTACCAAGTAATGATTTCTTAGTATTTTTTGTTCTTTTCTTTTTTTTCCTTGGAATTTTGTATTGTTGCTACCCTTTTTTCTATCTTGCTTTGTTTTGTTTTTAAATAAAATTATAAAAATAAAAAGATGACAGAAGAATAAAAACACTCTGTAAACTAGTTCAGTGCCATGCAATGCCATCATGATTTCCTTTGACCACAAGATACTTTAACTCCTCTTCGTGATGCCCAATTTAAGTCATTTGCTGTTCTTTTTGCATAATAATAAATAAAGTCTCTAGGAAAAAAACAAGCAATACACACATTTAAAAAATGGGATTCTTTTCCTTGGGAACAATCTTGCATCTATACGGATTTTCCAGCTACTTTATTCCCTCACCACACTAATCGTGTCTGAAGTTTGTGTTTTTCACTTTTCTGATCATAGAGCCCTTTTCTCTCCTTCCCTTTATTTCCCTCCTGTATCGCCCACCTCAGAGTCCCCAAGGACCAACAAATGCCAACAGTGACTGCACACAGCCTTATGAAGGCTTTTAGTAAATTAGGAATTAGATCCAACCTCTTGTATTAGAACTGAGATTTAAATGAAGGTTTTTCCAAAGTCTACTGAGGATTACATAAAGAGTGAACAGGAATCATGAAAATTAGGAATGTTATTTCCAAATGCTAGCATTTTTAATATACCAACAATGCAGGGAATCGGTCTGCAGTATATTAGCAAAGGATAAAGAAAACCAAAGGGAAGGAAAACACATTTTATTCCTGAAGACCAGATGAATATTCTTATTGGCCCACAGTGCCATCTTGTGGCTCTTTTTAAATAGGGCTTGGTTTTGAGATTAATTTGGTTATTCCTAATTGCCTAAAGCATCCATTAGAGCCTGCAAAAGATTTCTTGACAGGAGAGCACAAGTATCATACCTAGGAAAGCATATGTGCTTGTTCAACTCTTGTCTTCATTAGGCATGGTTGACCATCACCAGTGCTTTAACTAACCCTTCTCTGTGCTCTCTGTAATAGATGTTCTTGTTTCTTCTGACCATTTCTTTCTAGACTCCTCCAATGCCACTTCACCTCTGAAGCTCATAAAGTGGGTTCTTTTCTTCCTTGTTCTAGATATTGCACTTCTTGCTTTCCATCAAGAACTAATGGTCAGTCGGGGCCCATGGACCTTCCAGAAGTTGCAAGCAAAGACCTCATACATACCTACACACACGCACATGCACACACACACATACTCACATTCACAGCAACACTTTCAGAAGGTTCCTGAAGTTCCTGACTTTGTATATAGGACCCTTCTTATATTTACAGTGTTTTCTTCTTAAATTTGATGGAAATCAAACTTATAACTCTCCCAGCTATGAAGCTGCATCTCAGGCGCCTGTATTCTTTCCTGCTCAGTCTTCCATTTCCAACCACCCTCCTTGCTTCTGATTCAAACATCCTGCTCTTTGCTGTAGCTAAGCCTGGGTTATCTTGATCCCCTCTCTCAGAATTCCCTTTACACATTCAAGGACTCGATTATCTACCACAGTTTCTAGGAAGCCAATCCCTAACCAGAGAGAATTAAGACTTCTCTGTGGTGTCTTTTTGCATCATTTTACAACTTCTTTTCATAAAATACTTCAGATTTTCTAGTGCTTATAACTTCCTTAGCATATAAATTCTCAAGGGAAAGAAGCATTTCTTGTTTAGTTCTTTAGCTTCTCTAACAACTAGTGAGGACTTCCCTTCTAGGTACTGCTTTAATGCTGTTAGAGTTGGAAGCTGTCTTAGGGGCTTTTCTTGTTGCCAAGACAAAATTCTGACACCCAAAACTACAGGTATAAAGGTTTATTTGGCTCACAGTTTGTAGAGGTTTTAATCCATAGCTGGTTAACTCCAAGGAGGGGTGGCCACAGCAGGGGGCAAGACAGAAGAGAACAATTCACAGCAGGCAGAAAGTAGCAAAGCAACAAAGTAGCAAGCAACAAGTAACAACACCAGCCCTTTTTCTGTCCCTTATATTATATCCCAGCTACATACCTGTCTTGTTTACTTTTCTCTTGTTGCAGAGACAAAATAACTGACATCCAAAATTAAAGAGGGAAAGGTTTGCTCAGCTCACAGTTTGTGAAGGTTTCAGTGCAAAAGCAGCTGGCTCCAAGGAAGGATGCTATGGCAGAGGGGCAACACTTCAAAGTGGCTGAAGATAGCAAAAGCAACAAGAGAAAAAAAGGGAAGAAGAGAGGCCAAGCCTCTTTCCCAACTTTATATTGTACACAGGCTACCCGTCCCATGGCAGGTGTAGCACTCACACTCATAATCCCAGTAGTGGATCATGAATCAATTCCAAAATTTAGAAGCCTGCTCCATGACTGCAAGAGGCTTTGGGGGGCACAAACCATAACAACACCCATTATCCACACCCAGAACTATGCCAAACCAATCTGTGGACCAATTTAGTAATCACACTTTTAATCCAAGCATCGCACACTCTAGCTCCAGTCACCTCTATCAAGACGTCCTCCCTCTCCAAGCCTCAGGTGGTCATAGGTGGGGCTTTTTCAGAAGTGGCGGGATCTATAGTGTGAGAGGCTAGGATTGATTCATGGTGCAATGCTAGGATTAAGGGTACTAGGATTAAGGCGTGAGCACTGCCTGCTCTAAATAGCCTGGATAAGATATGAGATACAGTGATCTGTGGTCATTCCGTGTTGCTTTGCTACCTTATACCTACCATAACCTGTTCTTCTCTGCAGTGCCACCATGCCTTGGAGCCAGCCCATTATGGACTGAAATATCTACAAACTAAGCCAAGTGAACATTTCTTCCTTTAACTTTGGGTGTTGGGTGTTATCTCCGCAAAGAGAAAAGTAACTAAGACACCTTGGTTTCAGTTCTCACTCTGAATACTGCTATATGATCATGAACAAAGCAGGTAAGCTTTCTATGCCTCAGTTCATCATCTGTGAACAGCGACCTGGTAGCCCCTGTGTGAGGGGTCCTTGGGTACAGGCAATGAGGCATGACCTGTAATGCACTGCAATGCAATGTATATATTTCCTGGCGCACAACTGGAGGTCCAAATGTGTTTCTTGAATAAAAGAATGCTTAGAAGGATAAAAGCAGTCAGGACCACATGTCCAAAAAAATGGCTTCATATGATTGTGAAACAAGTAGTTTTTTTCTTCTTTTCTTTCAATAAAATTGATTAAAGTACCTAAAAATGAGGAAGTTGGCTAATTATATGGTGTAATATAATGGTATATGTATGTGTTCAATTCTTTGTACATTTCCTTCCTTAAAACCGTAAGTTACTCTCTGTAAAGATGCTCCTTGGGGCTGAGGTGTGGCTCAGTGACAGAGTTGCACTTAACGTGTGTGAGGCCCTGGATCAACACCTGCCAAAAACAAAAAAGCTCTTATGTGTTTTTCGCTAAGTAAAAGTCTTTTGTCACAGATTTATTTCTGTTGGGACTGTTGTGTTATCTTCCGTTATATTTTCTCACCTGTTGCTGAGGTAGAGGAACACAATTATTTCATATAGTCTCTGATAATGTTAACAATAATTCCAACAGTTTGTGACTATTCGTGCTTTTGCATAGATTTTCATATCACCTTCACTTACTGTCACTCTTCTCTCCCCTTTCTATCTTGCAGCTTTTCTTTTTTTATTTATAGTATCACCCTAGCTCTCCAAAACCAGGTTCGCAGTAGCAACGACATAGTGTTACACTGTTTCCTGATCCTAATGAAAATAATTAAAGATTTCTCCATAAAGATAATTTTGCTGTTGGATTTACGTTTGTAAAGTATGTCTTTCCTCTAATGTTAGGATCCTACTAGCACAAGTTTTCTGAAAGCATTAAGCATAAATATGTGTTATACCTTATCAGATTTTAATCTATTAATTATTTAACTATCCTCCTTTAGATAATGGATTTGGGTAATATCCTAGTTAATTTTGTGAATATTATTTGTGTTCACATAAAATGTTACTCAATTATAAATATTTCTCCTATTTGACTGCTATCAAAGTATTAAATGTTTGAAAGTCATCCATTTCAAAGTATTTTATTTTTAATAGCTAAGCCCTATTGTGTTTATTTTTCTCTATGCTCTAGAGATTTCTTAAAGTTAGCATTAACTACTTTTTCACCAAAAAAGAAAGGGACCTTAAAAAATCTTCACTCCTGTTACTTTCTCTTTCTTTTTTTCTTTTTGCTCCATAGAGTCTTCTGTCCTGTTCATTGGATTTTCTCTCATATTATGCATTCTCTTATCTAATAATTTAGATTCTCTTATCTAATAATTTTCAAGTTTTTTCTATTTACAAGTTCTTGTTCTAACCTTGTGTTATATATTCCCTTGAATGCTCTTTGACCTATGTACTATACGTATTTAATATTCTTTATTTGTCCCATTCCTTCTTCTTCATCTGAAATTGCTTATTTCCATTTGTTTATTTGTTTGTTTGTTTGTTTGTTTGTTTGTTTTGATTCCTTGTTCTTGATTTTTGTTTTTTGTTTGTTATTTTTACTATTGATAGAACTCTCAGATGGCTCATATTTCTCCCCATAGACTCCTTTTCCTCCAGAAACATAAGCTGTTCCCCAGGTAATCTGTGCCAGGAAAGGAAAAACACTCCTAGCTCTCTCCTGAATATGAAGAAAGAACCATTCTCTGGGACACTGAACTCAGAAGGGCCTTCAAAGCACCTCCCTGATACTACAGTTTTGTAATCTTTGCATATCCTCACCCTGTAGAGAAGAACAGAGAGAAGTTTGCCTCCACTTCTTTCTCACTTCCCACCCCAGTTTCATGGAAGCATCACTTTGCTGTGGTCCACAGCCTGGCTGAGCTTCTGCTATTGATTTTCTGATATATATTGGCAAAAAAAACATGAAACAGAAAAGTAACCACAACAAAAGAGCTTCCTGCATCTGCATGACTGCTTTCTCCCATTCTGAGCTGCCATTTCACTCTACACTGTCATTCAATTGGAGTTTTTACCATTGTTTCAGCTTCACAGATCCACCACATTCTCCAGCTTTGGTGGCATTTCAAATGATCCTTCCATGGACAGGAGACATAATGCATGTTAATTTGATATCTCATGGAAATCATCTCTTATCTGAAGTTGTTTTGTAGGCACATCAGTTGGCAGTGTCTTTAGTTCATCAGTTATTTCTGGTCTAGAAAATATAAATCTTTTGATAAGCTTGGATAATTTGTACTGGTAAAGTTTTAGTAAATTTGCAATGAGGAAAAAGTAAAGAAAAGAGAGTTGAGGAAAGGAGAGAAGGTAAATAAGAAAAGAAGAAAAAGAGTTCAAGTTTTCCACAATGGAGGCACTGGGTAGGCAATTAAAGCTAAAAGCAAAGTTTTAAATGCATTTTAAAGTTAAAGATTTTAGTGGAGGATAGCCCCTCCATTGCCATCACTGTGACTCAGGTGAACTGCACAGTAAGAGCCAGTGACAAGAAGAAATGCCAGAGACACAGTAAGTTCCCAGCTAGGGTGCACTGGATGGACAGGCAGATCTAGCGGCATGGAAAAGTCTGTAGCAACCACAACAATATGAGCCAACTGCTGGTAAGTTAGGTGACCAGCTTGCGCTTAGAGACAAAGACAGCTGAGTAGAAGCAGGCATGTGGGGGCACCCCTGTTCTCTCTCTCACTCGCTCTTTCTTTTTTTCTTTTTCTTTTTTCTTTTCTCTCTCTTTTTTCTTATCCTTTTTTTCCCCCTTTTCTCAATGTCTAAGAAGAACTCCAGCCACAGGAAGCTAATTCTATCCCCCAAACCCCCAGCCAAGGTTCAGATAAACCCTTGCTTACACTTTCATTCTTTTTCTTCTGCCCTCTTCTCTAGTTTCCCAAACTTTGCAGGATCATCCTTTGTCCTCCATGCTTGTTTCTACTCTCTTTTCAATTATCTTTGCTTACCCACTATCCTCCTTAAATCTCCTCACCATAGGGTAAAACCACTCTACCAAGGGGAAATGCTTGGAATATAAGCTCCCAATATAAGATTGGTCCTGTTACATAATTATAAATTTTGCTCCTATGGTTTAAGATACAAAATTAATACTACCACAGTTTGTCAGCTTCTACATTGTGTTTGATGCTATTGTTATTGCTAATTATGCTACTTGAGGTAAGATGTTATACCTGTTGTAATCAGTTGTTCTTCCTTCTATAACAATACTGGGAAACTCTGGGTAATAACTCACCACAGCCCAGCACCAAATAATCAGGGACAGAGCTGAACAATTACTAATATCTTATTCTTAATTAACTTTCGGAAAGGTAGGATCTTGGAACAGACACAAAGAACCTCATACACACAGAAGACATCCCTGAAGACAGACATTTCTTAGAGAGGACTTGATACCAGTGATATAGATACCTACTACAAAAACTCACAAGAATTCATACAGAAAAAACACAAGACATAGATGCAAGATGCAATGTCAAACCTCCAGCTCATCCGGAGCAAGTCCAGGAGACAATGGGATAGAAAAAAATGAAGACACATATCTGAAATTTCTGAAATGATAGCAACTGAAGTAAAAATAAACCCATGATCCTATAGAAGAAATCACATCAGAAATAATCTCTCAAGAAAAAAAATGACAACAATAATAAAGGAAATGCTCAGTAAGTCTAGAGTAGAGGCAGATGAAAACTAGAGGACAATAGTAAAATGAAGAGAACCATGAAAGGTCAATATAGGAAAGAAATAGAATGCATGAAATGGATACAAACAGATGGCCAGGAAATTAAAAATTCTACTGAAAGCTGGAAAAACCACTTGAATAAAATTGAAGATTGACTTTCAGACTTGAAGACAGGGCAACGTCTAGTGACTGTGGAAGGAAAGATCTCTTAGAAATAACAAGGTATCAAGATATAACAGTTCAACAGCAGCAAGACAATGAAAAGAAAATCAATACAAGAATGACAGGTGTCAATAAAAAAGCAAGAGTTAACAGAAATGACATAAAAAAGATTATTTGCAGAAGTAGTAGCAGAAAATGTTCCAAACATAGGAACAGAATCTGACATACAGATATGTGAGGAATACAGAACTCCAATTAGCCATGACTAAAATAAATCTACACCCAGACATCAAGATCTCAGAAATTCAGCACAAGAACAAAATTATTAAAAGCTGTTAAAGATAAGAAACAGATCACCTACAAAGGAAAGCCCATCAGAATCATGGAAGATTTCTCAACACAAACCCTCAAATCAAGAAGAGATTGGAATGAAGTATTTCAAATCCTAAAGAAAACAACTTTCAATGCAGATAGATATATGATGCAAAAATATCTTTCAAAATTAATGTAGAAATAAGATACTTCCATGCTAAAGAATAAGTGAAGAAATTCATGACCACCAAACCAGCCATGCAAAGAGTACTGGGAGATAAGTACTGATAGAGATAAAAATGACCACAATTTCAAGAACAACAACAGAAAGAAACTACCAGGCAGGGTAGACAATTGAACAGAGGGAAATATTAGGGAACCAGCAGTGACAGAGAAACATGATAAAGATAAGCTAATACATATTAGTTATAACCATCAATGTAAATGGTCTCAATTTACCAATCAAAAGAAACATACTGGCAGAATGGATCAAGAAACAAAATCCAACAATATTCTATAAATAGAAACACATTTAACTCAAAAAGAGACTAATAGACTGAAATTCAAAAGATAGTAACCAATACTCCATTAAACAGGAATCCAGAGAAAATCAGGGGTAGCTATTCTGTTTTATAACATGTGAACTGCAAACCAAGTATGGTCAAAAGAGATAAAGAAGGTCACTACAAACTACTTGTTAGGGGAAACTTCACAAGGAAGAGAAAACAATCATAAATATGTATGCACCAAAAATAGGTGCACCCAACTATATAAGACAAATATTAATAGATATGAAAAATCAAATAAGCAATAATACAATTGTAATGGGGAGTCTTAATATTCCATTGACACAAACATATAGATCAACTAGAGAAAAAATAACAGCAAAGAAATATCAGAACTGAACAAAACTTGTGAACAAATGGACTTAATAAACAGAGTACTCCACCTAACATCAGAATACACATTTTTCTCAACTCCACATAAGATGTTCTCTAAAATAGATCATATACTAGCCCACAGAACATGCTTAGGTAAATGCAAAGGAACTGAATATATCCAATGCTTATTATCTGACCATAGTGCAATGGAATTAAAAATTAATGGCAAAAGAAACTGCAAAAACTCCATAAACACATGGAAATTCAATAACTCTCTCCTGAACAACCAATGAGTCATAGATGAGATTAAATGAGAAATTAAACAATATCTATAATTAAACAAAAATTAAGATACAACATACCAGAACCTGTGTTAAGAAATAAAAGCAGTCCTAAGAGATAAATTTATACCAGTGAATTCTCACATCAGGAAAACAGAGCGAGTACAAATAAACAACTTAATGTTGCAACTCAAGCTTCTAGAAATATAAGAGCTAAACCCAAATCCCATACAAAGGAGAAAATTATAAAAATCAGAGCAGAAATGAACTCAATTGAGACTAAGGAAACAATAAAGAGAATTAATGAATCAAAGAGCTGATTCTTTGAAAGAATAAATAAAATCGATAAACACTTAGACAACCTTATCCAAACCAGGAAACAAAAGACACAAATCTACCCACTGAGGAATGAAAAGGGTTAAGTCATTACAGCTACTGTGAAAATTCAGATCATCAATGCCCACTTCAAAAATCTTTACTCTCATAGGATGGAAAACACAGAAGAAATGGATAGATTCCTAGATATGTATGAACTACAAAAGCTGAATCAAGAAGACATAAAAATAACACAGTATCAGCTAATGAATTTGAAAATATAATTAAAAACTTATCAACAAACAAAAGACCAAGTGTAGATGGACTCACTGATGAATTCTACAAGAAATTTAGAGAAGATTTAAAATCAGTACTCCTCAAACTCTTTAATGAATTTGAAAGGAAGCAATAGTCCCTAACATCCCTGGAGGCAAGTATTGCCCTGACACCAAAACCAAAAAAAGACCCAGCCAAAAAAAGAGAACTACAAGCCAGTCTCCAGTCTCTCTAATGAACATGGATGCGAAAATCCTCAATAAGGTACTAGCAAACAGGATGCAGCAAATCATCAAGAAGATAATACACCATGACAAAGTAAGATCCCAAAAATGCAAGAGTGGTTCAACATATGCAAATCAAGGAATGTAATATATTAACAAAGACAAAGACAAAGATCACATGATAATCTCAATAGATACAGAAAAAGCTTTTGACAAAGTCCAACACTCATTCATGATTTTAAAAAAACTAGAAAAATATATGGTCTTTACCTCAATCTATCTATGACAAATCAACAGCCAATTTCATACTAAGTGGAGAAAAAGAAGGCTTTAAGTCTAAAATCAGAAACAAGATAAAGATGTCCATTATCACCTCCCCTATTCAATATAATTCTGGAAACATTACCTAGAGCAATTACACAAGAGAAAGAAAGAAAACAAATAAGGATAAGAAAGGAAGAAGTCAAACCAAAATTATTTGCATATGACATAATACTCTACATAGAAGACTCAAAAAGCTCCACCAAAAGACTTTTAGAATTAATAACCAAATTCAGTAGCAAAGCTGGGTACAAATTCAACACTCAAAAATCAATAGCATTCCTGTACACAAATAACAACCTCACTGAGAGAGAAATTAGGGAAACCCCACCCTTCACAATAGCATCTAAAAAACTAAATACTTAAGAATCGATCTAACAAAGGAAGTAACAGATCTATACATTGCAAATTTCAGTACCCTGAAAAAGGAGATTGAAGAGGATATCAGAAAATGGAAAGCTATCCTTTGCTCATGGATAGGAAAAATCAACATAGTGAAAAATGACTGTACTTCTAAAACTGTAACACAGATTTAATTCAATCCTGACTAAAATGTCATTAACATACCTCATAGAACTAAGGAAATATTCCTAAAATTCATCTGGAAGCAAAAGAGAGCCATAATAGCAAAGGCAAGTCTGGAAAACAAAAACAAGACAGGAGGCATTACAACCCCTGATTTGAAATTATACTGCAAAGCTACGGTGATAAAATCAGCATGGTACCAGCAAAAAGCAGACCTGAGGATCAGTGGAACAGATTAGATGTAGACACAGCTACAAAGATGCTCAGCCACTTCATCTTTGACAAAGGGGCCAAACATTTTCACTGGAAAGAAGACACCCTCTTTAATAGATGCTGCTTGAAAAATTTGCTTTCCAAATGCAAAAGACTAAAACTAGACACATGTCTATCAACATGCAATAAACTAAAGTCTAAATGGATCAAAGATCGAAATAGTAAAACAGGAACACTAAATATACTGGAAGATAAGGTACATAGAAATCTTGAAGACACAGAGGTGGGCAAAGAAATTGTGAACAAAACACAAACTGCATGGCAAGTACTTCAAAGAGTCAACAACTGGGATCTCATTTTACTAAGAAGTTTTTGCACATCAACGTAAATCACCAACAGAGTGAGAGGAAAACCCACGGAATGGGGAAAAAAATTTAGCCAACTTTCCCTCAGACAAAGGACGTGCAAAGAATTGAAAACCCCACAAATTTGAAGACCCAATCCAAAAATGAGCATCTGAGATGAATGTTTTTTGTTTCTGTTTTTGTCTTTTTGAGACAGAGTCTCATTATGCAGTTCAGGCTGGTCTTGAGCTCACTTTGTAATCTATGCTGGTCTTGAACTCACAGTGATCCTCCTGCCTCAGCCCTCTTGAGTGCTGGGGTTACCACACCTACCACCATGCCCAGCTCATCTGAGATGAATGTGCACTTCTCAGATGAAGAAATATAAATAACAAATAAATATATGAAAAATATTCAATAACACTGGTCATTCAAGAAATGCAAATTAAAATAACACTGAGATTTCATCTCACTCCAGAAAGAATGGCTGTCATCAAGAAATCAACCAATAGCAAATGCTAAAGGGGTTGTGGGGAAAAAGGAACCATTCTCCATTGTTGGTTGGAGTGTAGAGTGGTACAACTACTGTGAAAATTATTGTAGAGATTCATCAAAACATAAGATTGGAGGAGTTATTCCCCCAGCTATTTCCCCTTCTGGGTATTTTCCTAGAAAAACTGAAAACATCATAGCACAGTAATATGTGTGCACCCATGTTTATAGCAGCATAATTTAAAATAGCTAAATCTTGGAAACAATAAATAAATCAGAACAATGTCCAGGCTCAGGGCAGCTCATGCAGGAGGAGTCCCGTCCTACTGGAGGGAGAGTGAGCCTTTGTTCCATTCTAGTCTTCAACTGACGGGGTGAGGCCCACCCTGTGTGCTCTCCTCAGTCTACTGAGTCTAGTGTTTATCTCATCCCGAAGCCCCTCCCACACATACCCAGGACAATGTTTGGCCTAATGTCCAGCACTGCATAACTCCATCAAGTTGAGACATAAAATTAACCATCAAGCAAGAAAAATGGAGCTGCCAACTTTATTTTGAAAGGGAGACAAAGATGGAAGTGATTTGTCACAGATATCTACATTTTGTTTCTCTTTCTTTTCTGTCTTTTCTTTTTTGTGGTACCAAGGATCAAACTCTCGACCTCGCGCTTGCCAGGCGGGTGTTTATGCCACTGAGCTAAACCCCCAGCCCCCTATCTTTCTTTTTTAACGCTGGCCATTGAAAACAGCATTACAACCTGGCATTGGTCTACAGGCAGAGGCAGCAGACACAGGTGACTGGACAGGTTGTCTGGCTCCCTGATCTGGAGATTTCAGAACAATCACCATACTCCATGATATAGCCATTAACTAGGGAGATTTCTCTCTCACTGCATGAACTGTGATCTCAGCTGCCTCACTAGGCTGCTCCTGGGATGAGGCTGGTCTTCCACCTTTTTTGCCAGTGTCTCTTTGTGAAAAATTAGATGAGTCTGGTGTTCATTCCTTTCCTATTTCGGAAATGGCCTCCTTCGTCTCAGGCACTATACCACCTCCAGTCACAGGGGTTCTTAGTGCTCATCATGCCCCAGTCGTCAAGAGCCTCAAGAGCACATGACACCTACTGGGGGCTTCCGGTCCATGTCTTGGGTGCCGTGCAACAGAAACACAAAGATAACTCACACACCCAGACAGTCAGCATCTAATTTATACTGCTGCCCAGAATTCCTCTGCATTTGAAACCATACATTAGTCCATTTCCTTCTCCCTTCACAGTTTCTCATCATCCAAGCACATTCTATGCATTAGTTTCTACAAACCTGTTATTTGATCTCATTAAATTCCTTCTACATCTCCCTAAATCATTGGCTTCTAGAATTTCTCCTGTGAATCCCTTCTCTCCCATTCTCACTTCTCCTTGCTGATTTCTAGGCTTCTAGAAGATGCTGAAAAGAATCCTAAAATTCCACACGGAGGTTCTTGATGAGTTCACAATCATCGGCCTCCTCCAATCTCTTAACTTTGTTCCTCTGTCTTCCCATGCTCACATCCCCCGCCTCAACTGTCTCAAGGGTTTTCTCTGTACTCCTCCTTCCTTCTCCCATCAATTTTATTGAGTCATGTCTCTTCTCAGTTTGAAAGAGAAATAAAAGTCATAGAATGATTTATCATAAATTTGCATCTACAGACCTATCTAAATCCATTCCTTACTACTCTATTTTTCCTTCTGTCACCATAGAAATACATCCCAACACTTGCTGAAGGTCATCCTTCCATTCACACTGTTAGTGACATCCCATCTGCCCCCTTGGGAACATTTTACTCCACTGATTTTCTTCTCTGTCATCTGTATCTTTAAATGTTCTCTCTACTATTCCATCCACATTTATATGTGCTTTTGTCTCCTATATCAAAATAAACAAACACTTCTGGCTAAAAATCTTTCTCCTCCAGTTCTCAGACTTTCTAAGTCATCTACTTTTTTTAAATAAATCATCATTTATTTTCTCCATCCTTTTCTTGCCTTTCCCCTACTCTCCATTTGACAGCAATGTGGCAATTTCCCCTACAATCCCACTGAAACAGCTCTTTCCCGGATTACTGATGGTCTCCGTGTCACCAAGCCTGAGACGTATTCCATTCTTGATCTTGTTTGATCCTTTGAGGAGCATTAGACACTGTTGAAAACTGCATTTGAAACTTGCTCTGAAACTCTTGAAACTCTTCCTTTGGCTCCTGTGATATCGTACTCTTCTGACTTCGGTCTCCCTGCCCTCCTCTCAGTTTTCTTGCCCTTTGTTAAGACATTTAGTGTTGTCTTTTTTTTAGTCAAAATTTAGGTTGATAGAGTCTCTGCTTCCAACATCATGAGTGGTCAGCAAACACTTTGTGCCCAACTGTTCTGTGAACATCTATCTTCACCCAGGGAAGTCCCCAACCTTAGAGCTCCGTCTTCCAAACGTGCTCTTCCTTTGGTGTTTTCCAACTCAATAAATGACCCAACTCTGCTCAGTTCCTCAAGCCAAGAACACACAAGTCACCTTTGCTTCCTCGTCTCTCTCCCCACATATTGGATTTGGGCTCATCTTAGTTGAACATGACCATATTTATCTCAATTACATGTCCCAGGAATTGCACAGCGAACCCTACATCTACTCTCATTCATTACTAGGACAGAAATTATAGCCCCTTCTTGACCCAATAAAAACTGAAGCTGTGTGATTATAAAATCTGTTCTTCCATGATGCATCAGATGGGTACCATTTGAATACTGATTATTACTCAGAGAGAGGATATCAGGGCCCTAGATTATCTCCCACCAAAGTGTGCCCCAGAGGCTGGGCTCACTGAAAGGGAACCCAAGCAGATAGTCATTTCAATATCACAGTGAAACACCTCAGGCGGGCTTTGTGTAGATGCCCAAGAGTGGTAGGGACTTCAAATTTGATCACTGGATTTAGAGGCACAGAAAAAGTGTGAATTTTAAATTTTTCTGTTAAATATAAAAACGCTATTGAATTGTAATAGGAATAAAATCTAAAATTGCTAAGTTTTTCCAGCTTAAAACAATGTCAGGTAAACAGCTCAAATTTCATATGCCTAACCACTGACAACCCATTCTTTACATTACTAAAACTTGGATATGCATATGAATAAAGAAAAGAAAAGCCAGGTAAGGCAGCACACATCTGCAGCCCCAGCTACTCAGGTGGCTGAGGCAGGAGTTTCACTTGAGTCCAGGAGTTCAAAACCAGTCTGGGCAACATAATGAGACTCTGTCTCAGAAAAAGAAAAGAAAAGATAAGGGAAGGGAAAGGAAAGGAAGGAAAGAGAAGGGAAGGGAAAAGGAAAGGGAAGAGAAGAGAAGAGAAGAGAAGAGAAGAGAAGAGAAGAGGAGAGGAGAGGAGAGGAGAGGAGAGGAGAAGAGAAGAGAAGAGAAGAGAAGAGAAGAGAAGAGAAGAGAAGAGAAAAGAAAAGAAAAGAAAAGAAAAGAAAAGAAAAGAAAAGAAAAGAAAAAAAAAAAAGAAAATGATTCAAGGAAATCAAGGTCCAAGTGCCTGTCTCTTTTATTCTGGGCATTCCAGAGTGAGTCTGGGGAGAAAAAGAACAAGAAGAAGAAATCACCTCACTCTAGTGCTCGCTTCTGCAGCACGTATACTAAAACTGGAACGATACAGAGAAGATTAGCATAGGCCCTGCGCAAGAATGACACGCACATTCGTGAAGCGGTCCATATTTTTGTACCAAAAAGAAAGAAAAAGAAATGATCCCATTCTGATCTTCATGGGACAAAGGGACAAAGGAGAGACAAGCAAAGAGACAGACACATCCTTATTTCCTCTCTCTGGCCTGTGGCTGGGCAGGGAACACACACCCAAGAATACTAAATCTCCAGGTGTTTGTTTTGTTTTACTTTCCAATGCAAAGTCAGGTTTGTGCTACTACATTTGCTTTACTTAAAGTAGATTACACACACACATAAATATGTCTCAATTACCATGCCAGCCTATAATATTTGTTTTCAGGCTTCATTTATTAGATTGGAGGAGGGAGCAATGTGGAAGAAAGGAGGAGGACGGGTGGGTAATATGCACTGCTGAATTTTTAAATAAAACTTCCCGAGACCAATCACATTTGCTGTTTTGATTATTTTTCTGATGCATGAGTGATTTAGAAACTAGAAGAACAACTGAAGGAAGATGAGGGAACGAATGGAAACATTGTTTTAAAACCTAAAATGACCAAGATCCTCTACTTCCTTAATGCTGCCATCTGGCAAGGTTTTCCTAGTGACTAATGAGCAACCATTGGACATTACCAGAATGCAAACAATTCCAATTATCAATGGAGCTAAACCATAATTACCATGCAAATGATTTCAATAATGTAATAGAATGGATATCTGGTCATTACAGGGCAGACAATTCACAATGTTAATTGAGGTTAGTCTGTTTTCAGAGAGTAAATAATATTAACAGCGAAATAAATCCAAACTAATATTAGGTTTGACTTTGCTTATAATCAAGGGGAATGGGCTGCTTCTGAATTATGTCTATGTTACAGAGTGTATGCTGCTGCTTCCGTCTCTGTTGTAAGTAAAATGATTTGGATTAAAAGTACTGGGGGACCAAATGCTACTGAGATGTGATTTAGAGTTTGGAAGGAGAAGGCAGCCATTGAAGGTCTTCAGGGCGGAAGATAGACATGGAGATAGACAGCCTTTAACTCCCAAATGCCCAAATATTCTTTGGGGTAGGAGATGATGGTTAAGAGCCTGATGAAGAAGAGAGAACCAAGAGAAAGAAAGCTGCTAGGAAGTCACTCTTAATTCCTATTCTTCCTGCCCATTCTCTCATCCCTTACCCAAATTTTAATCTAGCATTAAGAGATCCAATTGGTCCATGCCAGTCAGTTTCCTCCTCACCCCAGCTCTCTGCTACTCACACTCTTTCCCCTATTTTAGGCCACATCAGCAGTAAAGCATGAGGTTCTTCCTGTCACCCCTGAGCTCCCAGCAGTCTTTCCTGCACCTGCAGACCCTAGAAGCTCTCACTAGAAGTTACCTCTCACCCTCTGCTCAGCATGGAGGAGCCACATGGCCCCACCGTGGGCTTCAGAGTCATTCTCCCCAGGACCCCGAGTCACAGACGATGCAGTGGAGCTGACACCCAGCAGCACCCCTAAACTGCGAGGCATCCTTGCTAGTTACAGACCCATGCAGGACCTGCTTTCTGCTGCTCAGAACCTAAGGCCACATTTCTCCAGTTTCTCCCATCCCCTGATCCATCCCATCCCATCCACTGTTCCTCTAACAAACTCCCCTTTGATAACATCTTAACCAGAGTCCATTTCTCACACTTTCCAAAGATGAGGGAACAAATGGAAACACTGTTTTAGAACCTAAAATGACCAGGATCCTCTACTTCCTTAATGCTGCCATCTGGCGAAGTTTTCCTAGTGACTAATGAGCAACCATTGTAGAGAAAAACTCTAACACGTGTACTTCTAAGAAATGCAAGCCGGGGCTACACAGCATCAGGCCACAGGGGTGGAAAGGGTCCTGATCAGGTAGGGTGCTTCTAAAGATTGCCTGAGGTCATTTTAAATTTGAAAATAACTTGTAATAAATGACCTACTTAGATACACTGGGGGTTGTAAAGCCAGACCATGTGGGTGTGAACCTCACTTCCTGCTCTCAATAGCTGTATGACTGGGATGCATTGCTTAGAAGTGAAATGGAAGAAATAGGGACACATCCTCTGGAGTTTGCCATGAGAATGAGTGAGGCACTCATTTGGAATTTAAAGGAGCAGGGTTGGACAGAAAGGAGCATTTGTGAGCACAAACAAATGAGACTTTAAATAATGGTTCAACAACCTTCTTCGATCTCTATGTGAGGCATAATCAAAATCTATGGTAAATGTTTGCATTTTTAAAAATGCTATTACAGTAAAAGACAATAACCCCTCTGGAAGTATTCCCCTTGCTTCAAGCAAAACATGCTTATCCCATTGTTCTTCCCACTCGCTGAAGCAGTTCTGGGAGTCCTCTTTCATAACTGTCTTCACAAAGTGTGATCAAAAATACGGTGAATGCTGCTGCCCAGCGCCATCCAAGGGCAAGACAGCCTTGTAAAAACATCACGGTGTGTCTTCATCCACCCCTGTTCCCCGATCTGACACCGCGAGACTTCCAGCTCTTCCCTAAGGTCAAAGTGGCTGTGAAAAGTAAGTATTGTGAATCAATTCAGGACATGGCAGCAGCCAGCACAGTGAAACTAAAGACACTGGTGAAAAAGGACTGCTTCAAAAAATGGCAAGAATGAAGAGAGAAATGTATACAAAGCAAAGGGGAGGATTTCAGGGGCTCAATTGCAATGTGTCATTTACTGTCATCTTTTTTTTAATTCAAGCAATCACCATAGTTTTCAATCATCTCACGTATACACGTAATTATGTGGTATCTGTCGTTCCTGACCCAGATGAGACCCTGTCAGCAGACACGCTGTTTTCAGCAAACAAAGGAACCCAGGCTGCCCTTGGTACACGGAGCAGAAGGCCATAAAGATGAGATCAGGACAGGTTGTGCAGTCTCCCAGCGCTGGAGTCTGATGTTATCTACCCACCTGCACCAACCGTTTGCACCGTTCTGTGAACCTCCACCCCTGGCATCAGCTCCCTTCCCAAGCTCTGGTTGAGGGCTGGCATCTGTCTCTATCTCGGCCCCTCCACACCTAGAGGAATAAACCAGTCTAGGTTCTAAGCACAAAAGCCTTTTCCAGTGGTCTCTCACATGAGCCATTTATCACAGTATCCAGTGTAGTTTGCCTGGGGTGACAAATACTCTCATGATATTTCCATCATTTTTGAGCTTTATTTACAGCCTACCATAACAAAGTTTGACTGCCCTTGTTCCAGCTAAAAGGAAATTTAATTACTAAGTACTGAAAGAAAGTATTAGAGCATGTAGACCAGGTATGACTTTTCCCCCTGGTCCCCCAAGGCTTTGTGAAAAATTGATGCCCCAGGGAACTGCAGAGGTAAGGAACTATGCATTCTGCTTCATCTGATTGACCGCCCTGCTGGTGGAGCCCACATCCAAGAGCTTGCCTGGACAGTTTAGAGCCCAGAATCCTAAGTCTCCTCGCTGGCCCCGCTAGGCTCTCAGAAGGCATCCAGGAAAGATGCAGTCCCAAAAGACCACCCTGGCCTCTCCCCTTTGTCTCACTTCTACAGTGTCTTGATCAGTGCTTCCTGCTAATGCCTCTTGGTCTTTGGCCAAGGCTAAAATGGAAACCTCCCCAAATGGCCATGGTACCAATGTGGCCACTTAATCAAGCTTCCTATGTAGGTTGACATGAACCAGTTCCCAGGAGCTGGATCCATGGGGGACTTGGAGGCCCAACCAGTACCTTCCTAAAGCTGAATGCTTTACATAGTTCAGGCTTTGAAGACAGGGCCATGGCCAATGTTCTGAGATGATTCTGTTGCGGGTTCCTAATAAAACCAGAAAATGAAAAAGAAAAACAACCACGGCTCTCACTCCAGGATCCCAAAGTACATTATACTTTGTACTCAACACTTCCCAGAGCCCACAGATACCTTAATGGAAGTGTGGTGGTGGTAGATACAATCCAGGCACAGGCACTCTTCAATACTTCAATGAATCAAAGAGATAGTAGGGACTGAATAAAAGCCAGCTTTTCAAGCTAGTCCCAAAAGAAGGTCTAAGTCACCAAGCATTAGAGTGGACACAGGTGACGGTTAATTATGACAGGCTTATTTGACTGCATTAAGAAATGCCTAGCAGATTTGTAAATCACAGTTCCGGGTGTGTCTGTGGGGTGTTCCCAGACATGACTGGTATGAAGGCCAGCAAACTAACGGGGAAGACTCACCTTGGTTGTGGGTGGCACCAACCAGTAATCTTGACGTCTGGGTGGAGCAAAGGGGAAGATGGAAGTTGGCATGCATTTTTGAAGAGCTCCAGTCTGCTTGAATGGATGCATATTTTGATGCAGTTGCCTTTTGACGTGAGTCTCCAGTTCCTTCAGCCTTCCAGTGCGGACTCATACCAACAGCTCTCCAGTGAGCTCCCAGCGCCCGACCTTGGACTTGGGCTGCACCCTTGATCTTCTTGTTCTATGGCTTCCTCTGCTCAGGATGAGCAGCCGCTGGAGCCTCCGGTTCTCCAGTGTGCAGATGGCCATTATGGACTCTCTCTTTCTCTCTCTCTTCTGATCCTTTAATCCTTTCTAATTAATCTGATTGCCAAATCACACATATATTTTCTATTGATTTTGTTCCTAGAGAGACCCCCTAACCAATACAACCCAGTTGGTAGTGTTCTCCTCTGGCAGATAATACTTTCTGGGTGGGGGTTTCTGGCTCTCCAAGGTTACAGCCCCTAGGAGGCCTCTGAGCACAGCTAATCCAGATGTCAGTCCTTGCAGCCTCACCCACAGAAGGATTTGTGGGCATCAGGTACAGCTGAGTCAGAGGGGTGTGGGAATATGATAGCAGTCGGACCTCTCAGCGAAAGTCAGGCTGCTGAAACACAGGACCAGGTCTCTCCCAGGGATGGCACAAACCAGGAAAATCAGTCTCTACTGGTACCTGGGAAACCGTCCCCGAAATTGAGGCAATGTAAAAAGCCTGGTCTCAAGGGGCTTCGGAACACATGAGCTCCAGCATGAGTTGCATGCAGCCATCTCAGCCCTTCCCAGTCATAGCTCACAGTTCCACTGTGTGATCGTTAACTGTGATATGGCAACTTGACTTAAGTAAGAAGAGCCTAGCAGATTAGTAAGTTCTCAGTGTGAAAACTTGTAGCATGGACAGAATAAAAACAAAAAAAGGAAATGTTTCCTTTTTCTTAGAGGAGCCTCTGTCTTTGAAACTGCCTCTACACACTGGTCTCCAGTACCTTCAGCCTTCCAAGCATCTGCACAGACTCTTCGGCTTTCTTACACAGATCCCTGCAAGATACTCTGAAATGAGCTTGCAATGCCCTCTACCCTCGAGTGCTATTGGATGCTCTGGCTGTCTGGCACCCAGGAAATCATTCTGGATCCTTCACCCCTCATTTCTCAGATGGCCCCTGGCCGTCTTCCACTATTGATCCTGCAAGCCCACCTAATAAATCCCTGTGTAACACATATACTTTATACTGTGTAATACATATACTTTATATGGAATCCATTTCTCTAGAACCTTGACAGACACTGACAGCCCATGCCCTGGGCCCTCCACCACAAGGTCATCACTCAGCACTTGGTGCCCTCCCAGTCTGAGCTGACCAGGGGCCGGTGACCTCAGTCCTACTGAGTACTTCCAGAAGTTGGAATTCATCTCCCTTCTCCGTGAAGCACTCACTAGGCAAAATCCTCTCGACAAAAGGAACACAGTCACACTCTCTACCCACCCACTGATGTAAGTGCAGGAAAGGGATACAAAACAGGTTAATTTAGGGATGGATTGAAGAAAATTAAAGCTTTATGGGCTACTAACCTGTCCTTTTCTTTGAAGGCAGGGATAATGTCTCAGATTCAAAAACACATTTCTTGAATCTTAATTAAATGTCAAGCTTTCTTTTTTAAAAAAAATTTTTTAAAGAGAAAAAACAAAGAAAACAACCAAACAAAACAGAAAAAAGGTAGCAACAATACAGAATTTCAAAGGCGAAAAATGAAAGAACAACAACAAAACAAAAACAAAAACACTAAGAAATCCACCACTTCATTTTTATACAATGGAGTACTACTCAGCTATAAACAATGATCACATCGAGATATTTATAAATAAATGGACACCGCTTGACACCATTCTCTTAAGTGAAATAAACCAAACTCACAAGGGTAAATACCATATAGTCTCCCTAATATGAGATTTGATAAGAGTATATAAGACTTTATGGTAAGCATGAGTCCCCATCTCATAGCTTCGAAGTCTTTCAAGGTTTTAAATCATCAGTTGGAATGGTGTTATCCTGTTTTGTTTGACTATATCATACTTGATGATATGAAAAGCTGTTTTGAAGAAAACAAAACATTATGACAGCTATTGCTGATTTAATATCATCCTTCTTAGAAGTCCTACCATGCTTTTTTTGTTCTACTACCATTGGTTCTATCTATCACATTGTGTCTTATTGGAATTTGAATATGTGTGATAGTTCAAACAAATTTTTTTTCTTTTTTATCAAAAATGAGATATTATAGTACCCATTGATCATT